>JAPMOR010062154.1:670095-707232 GCA_026543865.1 Argiope aurantia | reverse complement strand
TATATATATATATATATATATATATATATATATATATATATATTGATTCTCGATGTATAAAGTCCTTGTGTGCCAACAAGTATAACACAAGGTAAGTCAGTACACAATTGATAGTAGAAGAAATTTCAAATATAAAGGACGCAGGCACAAATACAAAGTTCTGTCTTATATAAAGTAATTATTTTCTTATCAACTTAGCAACTCTTTTGTTATTAATTTATTTATTCAACACTTTTGTATACGAATTTATGATCTGGTATTAATAATATTCAAGCAAAGAGGAGATGGAAATTCTAACATCTTTCGGAAAATTTATAAATAAAATAATATCTTTTATCTATAACGCTTTGACAGCCAATTTTTTTAAAACTTTTGGCTCTGCCATTGCGTAGAAAATGAAGATAATAGCTTCTGTGTCGGACAAATCTATTCGATTTTTTTTTCAAATGTTTTACAACCTCCGTGGCTAGGACATGATGTCAAAATACATCCTTCCACCACCAAAAATACTTTTACTTAGAACTATTTAAGCTGGTTTTAAAAATTTGTGGGATGTGCATGTCCCGTTGGTAGTCAAAGGGTTAATATTAATAATTCTAAAAAATTGGGTACGAAATATTTGAATAGAAATCAGTCTCATTTATTTTAAAATAATCGATTTAAATTCCCTTTAAGGAAAAAGGTGACAACACCTTTATTAAAAAATATGCGAGAAAATTTCGGAAAGACCACGCCTACTGCTTTATTGTATGTCGTAAATCTTATTTTGTTGATTTTGAGCAATGCCTTTCCACGGAGCTTTCTAACGTTATTACAGCATTTGGTAAAAGCTTAACTGTTTTGAATAACTTTGTATCCAGACCACCCACTTCATTAGAAACAACAACACTGGCTTTAATACCGTAATAAATGCTTCGCCATTTTTGATTGTGTTACTGATGCCGTAAATCAATCATCGTAACTCTTCTGAGAGATTTATAGAGATGACGACGATAAAAGCAGCCAACTTTCTTTCACTACTTCGATTCCTATCAGCTGCGAAAGCGGACGATGACAGAAAAAGGAGGAAGTGACGATCCGAGATGGAATGCTCTTACCAAGACGAAAAGTGCGGTCATTAGGTACGCGTTCTGGGGCCTTCGATTCGTGGGCTGATCATTTCGTCAATGGTGACTGGAGGCATTACGGCTTGCATTAGAGGAAGACGTGGACACATTTATCCATTCGTGCGGCATTCATTTTGTATATATTATGGGCAAGATGCATCGTGTAATTTTGTGACGATGTAACGACGAAACAATAAAAAAAGCACTTAAAACCTCATTAAAAGACTATATATAGATACAGGGATGTACTATACAAGAAATATAAAAGAATAGGTTGCTTAATTTCGATACATTTCAACAGAAGCCTGATTTCAACCATTATAATTTTTTTTACATATTGATATATCAGTTATATTTTTCATACCATCATTAAAATCTTGGTAGAATAAATGTCTAACACAGTTTTATTATGTCTTTGCAAGAAAATTAAAGGCAAACACTGCCGCTGTCATTATAATCTTTTAAATTATTGCTACGCTTATTCATACTTGGCGCAAGATAATCACAAGTATATTATTCCGACCCGCCTTGAGGCACACGGATAAATCTGATAATGATCGGTCCACCATGACAGCATTGGAGTCCTAAGGATCATCATCGTTCTCGGTGCAAGCCTTCCCATGGAAGGTATTCCCATCATCGATAGAAGATAGCCGACCCCACACCATTTCTATACCTATCTGATTGGAGATAACCAACCACCATACTGGAAGCTTCTCATATCTGAGGTGTTCCCAGTGGGAGTTGGCACGGGATAATTTTTTTTGTCATTATATAGAAAGATAATAAGGTATAAAATCAATCGCTACACACAATGCAAATGATTGGTTAACTTGCACGCAAAGTATCGCGACTCGTGTACGTCTAACTCGTTATTACGAATTTTTAATGCTCTAATGAGTCGTTCGTTACGCTGCGCGAATGGGTTAAAATGCATGACTAGATCTGTAAGGATCTTTTGTGCTCTAAAATCCATGAGGCTCAGATATTCTTTCATTATATTTTTAGTTTTTATCAGCAGAGGGGATTTCTGCTAATGTTCTCTCGAGCTCCCTCTTTTAATTGTATCTTTCCGTTCTTCCCCATAAAATTGTACACCTTCTCAGATTGCTATTTTTAGAGATCCGTCAGATCCTAATATAAACCCGAAAACGACTTTAAACGCCTTTTTTCAATTTACAGAAAGCAAAATTGTACATAGAAATACAATTTTAACTTAAGGATAACATGATTCATTTAAATCACTGCGTTTTTCAGTTGTAGCAATTGGCATGCTACTGCCGATGGATTTCATTCAAAATTTTCATACCTATCCACGTTTTCAACGCTCAGTCCGTGTATCAAATTTCATTTCTACTACTCTTTGTAATATCTTATTCACCTGTACACGGAACAGTCAGGCAAATTAATGATTGACTTTCCGAAATGGGATTTACTTTTTATTAGTTGAAATCTACTTTTTGAAGAATTCTTAACAAAATTTAATACGAATGTTCAATTTTGGTTTTAAAACGCCGCGCCAAAATTCTTTTGCTTTGTTAATTTTGTTTTTGAGTATGTTAAATATAAAGTAATGGACAAACAGACAGACGATGTTTCTTCTAAAAGACTAGGCTCAAAATCCTACAATACCCGAATGGGTTAAAACTCTTGATCTATAGACTATAAACTAAATTTCGTTTATTAAGTCACTCCGACACAAAGTTATTAAGAACATACAATTGTTACAAACATTGTAATGATTTCTTAAGTATACATTTTGATCACATACTCGTAAACAAACACACCACGAAAAGGCTAAATACCAAATATTTACATGGTAGCTATACAACTAAATTTCTTGAAGCATGAACAATGCAATATTCCTGAGAGTTTGTTCGAAAATCGTATTTTATTTTAAAATTATTAAGGAAATGATACATTTTTCTTAATCAAAGCAGTAAGTTTTATGTTTTTAATTGGAATCTTACCTTGTTTTGATGTTATGGGGGGGGGGGAACCCAAGAAAAAAAGTATTTATTTAGACGTAAATTTTTAATGCCTCATTTTAATTGGCAAAAGATCAGAAATTTTAATTTTTATGTGTTATTATTTTCCATTCTTAAGGAATATAACGGAGGAAGTGGAGAGCAATAAAAATATCTTTCGATAAGGTTTAAAATCAAAGTTTATCAAGGTTTTAGAAATAAGATTTATCACTTACTGCTGATAATGTGGAAAAAAATTGCTATTCTTTTTCATTATTAATAGAATAAAAAAGTCTTGTTTTCTATAAGCAAAAGGATCAACAACAAAATGACGTTAGGATAACCTATACTTTAAAGCTTATATTTTATAAATTTAAAAAGATTATATTTTACAGAATAAATTAAAAAATCTTTATCACTATGCAAAACCAATTCACCGTTAAATTTTAATTTTTGAACAGTTTTCAAGCTCACTAAATTTTGTTTAAAAAAAGGATTGACGGAGTGACATGGAACTAATGCTTCATGCTCGATGAGACAAAAACACGTTTTCATGACCTGGTGCATTATCATTTGGAAACTAGTAGATGGGAAGTAATTAGAAGTAGAATCATGATGGAATATTGAAAAATTAAATTACCTTAAAAAAATCTCTTTCCGATATTTCAGTTAATTGACAGAGGGATTTTGATTTTGTTGAGCAAAAAAAAAAAAAAAATACATATGAGGCTTGTATCATTTGAAAAATATGAATAATAAGCAACCATTCTATAAAAAATTTATAATCATCCTATAAAAAATATTATTTAATTTTCAAAAATCATTTATGTCTGTCGTCAAATAGTACATAAAAATTTCTGAAATATGATTAAAAAACATTTTAAATAAAATTTATCTTTATCTGTCTTATATTTATTATCCCTGTATCAAATTGTTAAAATTTTAAATGAAAATTTAATTTTGCAGTATGAATTAATGAAAATACATTTTTGGAATTCATAATACTTCTTCAAAGAAATAAACAAGAAAGTTTTGTATAACAAAGTAATTCTCAAATCTATGAGAAACTCATTTACCAATTAAGTGGTTTCGACGTGTCATTCTACATCTTCATTTTGGAGCGGTCCATGAGTAATTTTTTTATCTCATAAAAAGGAAATCTCATTCGCTTTATTATGATTTTTCTTTCCCACTTGCTTTGCTTTCGACGTGTGCATATGCGTCACGAGTTCACTTTAAAAGGATGGATTGAAGGGAATTTAAAAGGTAAAGGGCGAAGTTAATTGGCTACACGGATGTTCATTACTAAATATATAGCATGCTCAAAAGTAATTTACGTACCATAAAAATAATCCTACCTTTAATTAGATTTGAAATCTGATGAAAAGATCATTGATATTTTTAAAGTGCACATCTGATTAATTATTTTTAATTTATAAAAGTATAACTATATAACTTTAATTAAAGTTTTTCCTAATTCATTATCAATTGATTATTGAATTTAGGTCGGTTTATATTTTATTTCTCCCTGCTTGTAAAATCAGTTTTCAAAATAAATATTTTTTTTAACGAAAATGAAATGTACATTAATAAAAGCAACGGTCTTCGCAAATAATCAGAAAAGTAGTTTTACTAATTCTTTTTGGAGCTAAATTTATTAAAATTATTGAAAATCTTTGAAAAACAATCTCTTTAAATTAACATATCTCATATTGTCAAGACGGAATTTATATAACTAATTTTTTAATTACTTTCTGAAGCGCTAAAAAATTTTAATTTCCTAAGTTGCTTATTCATGATGACAATACGTTACTTAAATATTTTTAGAAACTAATAATGATTTAATCATCCATTAATCTGAAATGTAATTCTTTACAATTGCCGCATCTAGCAATAAATTTGTAAAGTAATAGATCTCTAGATTAAAAAGTAAGAAGTAATTAAAATTCAAAAAAAAATGTGTAGTCTTGTATACCCTATTAAAAGCGTTTTTTTTAATTAACCTTTTAAAGGGTCATTTTTTTCTAGTCATATTATGGTAAAATATTTTTAGGCTTGAAATTAGAATAAGGAAAGGGATTCATTTAATTAATTATATAAATTTAATTTGATTCATTAATTCATTTGGTTAATTAATAATTAAGTAACAAATCAAGACACATCATTTTGTCTGAGATAACGAACTGAAACACTGAAACATCTAAGTTTCTGTCTTTCTAAAAACATTTGACAGAACTTATGCCAACCTACATCATTTCATACAAAGATTGATATATTTGGTGGGAAGTATACTTCCCGCAGGCCCTAGAAAGGGTTAATTAAATATTTTTCATTATCGTGATCAATCTAGAAGCATCTCGGTAACAGTGAATGAAGTCAACTCACGTTTCGTTCTTAATAATAATGCAGCTGAAGCTCCAAATTAATTATCTCTAATTTAATAGTAATAGGAATGTACTTTTATTCTTTCTTTTAAAAGCACTGAAAACTACTAAAATTTTGAAAAGAGATATTAATTCCATTAAATTACAAACTTTCAATTTATCAGTCATCAATAAATTGATTTGCAGATATTGATGAATTTCGACGCTATTCAAATCATATATTTTTCCAGGATATTAGTTTCAGGAATTGTCTCAATCACTGGAAAACAAGTGACTAACAGAAGCAATTTGGTGCACTGTTCCTTGCACCAAAACAATGTGTCGGCATCTAGCTTTTCGGCAAATATTGTCAATAAAAGTTGTCATCATTTAGGCTGTGTGATTTTGCAGTACACTGGTCCTGCTATTTTCAGCCACCCACATAAATAATATTGCTATATGAAAATAAACAAAAGCAGTATGAAAACGTCCCTAATAATGATTTATCTTTACTAAAGCCGACTCATTCGAGCCAAATATTTAAAGAAAAAGATAACAGACCAACTCAAATATGAGCTCATGTCGTGCAGTAGAAAAGAGTAAGTTCAGTGGGATAAAAGAAATAACGAAACAAACTTTTTAACTGCGATGTACCCAACTATTTTCTTTTGATAAAATGGAACCGTAGATGTAAACAGGAAGATAACGAAAATTTCTAACCCTGTAAACCTTTTTGGCAGCAATGTTACAAATATTTTCTAGCAATGTGTCGGGAATCGTATTAAAACTTGGTGGCTTACTACACCTCAGGGTTTGCTAAGTTTGTAATTTATCAGAGAGCTGCAAAAGGAAAAAAATAAATAATTCGGCTTTCACCGAATTATGCCGAGCAACAACATCAACAAGATAAAAGAACTATTTCTTCCATTTAGCTAGTGTACTCTGATAAATAAAATGCTTTTATGCTGTATATTATCTTACAGTCAAAATATTCCGAATTTTTACCATTTTATTAATAAAAATTCATTTCTTATTTTATTGATTTATTTCCTTTTTCTTCAGTGAAGTATACCTAGCAAAAGACTCTAAACTTGAAAAAAAAATCAATCATCAAACTTTGATCCATTTCTACACGTAAGATTTTCTTCAGTTCGTAAAAGGAATTGAAATTCTAACTATACGTGAACTCGATAATTTAACAAAATGTTTTCGCATTCTCTCTAATAAAGGTGTTGTACCCTTTCCCCAGACTGCAAAAAAATTGTGACCTTCGATAAGTCAGAGAATTCCTTACATGGCGTGGAGGTACAATAGCTAAGAAATATTAAACTTTAGGGTGAGTTTAGCATATTGATAGCAGCCTATCGTGTCGTTCTTGGAAAGTTTTTTTTTTTGGCGCTTCATCTCTGACATGTAGTTAAAAGTATCCGAGAGTAAAATGTGGGGTTTAGATGCGCTTTTGCCAACGCATTGAAAACAACATTTCACAAAAAATGCAATTGAAACCACAAAATCTCGTACCACATTTGATATATTTCAGTTATTGCATTTGCATTTTTCTGAAGATACAGACAGACAAATGCTCCATTTCTTGTTGAATTTGGGTCAACATTCAATAGGTTTCTAGAATATAGATGTTAAATCTATATACTGAATTTCGCTCTTGTAGTTCTCTTCTTTTTGAGTGCATCGAGTGAGCATATATTCGAACTGCCGGAAATGCAAGACTTCCCCTGAATGAATTTTGCTCAAACATTGATAAATACATAGAAATGTACGAATTTTGTTAAATAAATATATATATATTAAATTCCAACCATCTAGTTAAAAATGTTTTAGAGTCAACTGTACCGCAAAGAAACTGACGGGGAGACAGACAACGCCAAAAATACGTTTCTCGAACTCAGGGAGTGGAGAAATCGTGGAAATTCTTCAAACTCTCTAGTTCGAATTTTTTGCATATTTGATTTTTTCTATATGTCGTATGCGAGAAAGTAAAAAATCAAAATGCCAAGGAAAGGAAATTGAGTACGTTTCCAGTACGCAAAACGGTAGGTGTTGGATGAAATCTATTCCCGGATCAGACTTTTTGTATGAACAACGTGATGACTCAGAAACAAATAGGAAGATAAAAGAATTTTGGTATATGATTTTATTACAAAAATAATGGATCTGCATCGTATCCGTCATTCTTGAAATGAACTGAATCCTTCAACTGGTTGGCTGTTTGTATATTTGTCAATGTGCATACATGAAAACTATCAATCAGAAAAGCAATAAATAAAAAAATGAAATGGGATGTGTATTGTTGACATAGCAAATAAATATACGAGTTTCAAATTTGAGCCAATGAGTAGGTGAAAAAGGAACAAATGGCACACTCAGTTTTTCCCCCGCCCTGTTGCTAAGCTCAAAGCAATCCCATAACATCATTTTGTCTGAAATGAACATGACTATTTCATGCTTATTTTATTTAAAAAATAAATTTTAAAAGGTCTTTTTGCCTTTATAAATGTGGAAACCATCACATGAAAGCTAATGCACGCCTTCTGGTGAGAAGAGGAAGAGAAAACCTGTAAAAAACAGCTCAATATTTATCATAAAGATATCCGTTTGGCATCTGAACATTTCTACCTAAAAGTGAGTCTTATTAGAAAGTTTAAAGTACTTTTAAAGGTATAACATACCTTTTAAACCATTTTGTGCCCTAAGCAATAACAATATTTTTACTTTCTCATATACAAAGTGGAAAATGTTGTCATTGCAAAACAAATCATGATCTTTTATATATCAAGATATGCAAAATATATTGATATATTTTGTATATCAAGATATCTTTCAGCCCGCAGAATAATTTTTGAACTACAGTTAAACCTTGATTAGCGAGTCACTAGCACAAGAAACAAGTAGCATAAAGAGCAAAAGAAAAAAGAAAAAGAAAGTGACTTGCTTAAAGAGCAATGCTTCGCCGAATGAATGACGAGTAGACATTGGGACGTTACATACAGAAATGTTTTACATCATTGTGTATTGAGCGGTTGTCTGAAAAGAGCTCTTATATTTATATGGAAGAAATTTGGATCCGATAGTGCTGTCGAAGAGACTTCTAGGATTTTGAGACACATTTTTATGGAGATTTAATGAAGGAGAACGTATCTCGATCTAAGATTATAAGGCTGAAAGCTGATAACTGAGACATCCATAAGTTGGTGGAGGAATACAGACATAGCTACCGAAGAACTTATGGAACTATATTCTGTGCCGCAGCAAAGAGTTGTGGAGTGGAGGGGGGAGGGGAACAATGGATTCAACAGAACAACAAACTTCCTGTGAAATAAAGGGAGAGGGGGGGCTTAAATCGCGTGATGTTAGTGCATTACATTGAAGCGTATCCCTTTAATAAAGCAACAGCTATGTGCAGTACATATTCATTTAATTCAATTGCTGTGTCTCATTTTCGCCAAGTTTTGAAAGGAACTGTTTTTAGATCATTTTCTTGTATGAAAAGCATGCTTTATAAATAATGAATTATATTAGTTTGCATTTTAATTTATCAGAATTTTTAAAAGCAAGTTTAATCATCTTTGTCTTCATTTCAAAATGGTAAAAGTATAGGTAAAGCTATAAGTAAATGAAAATATAGCCATAAATAAATATAGCTAAACGAAAGAGCTCACGTCACCACGAGGAAAAAGCTGATGTACACAAGCTGGTCAAATATAAAAATGAAGAGTGCCGTTAAATGGATAAGAGGAGCCATTTACTATGTTAACAAGTCTGGAGGTGCCATTATCCATTAAATCAAGAAAAAGGAGCCTTAACTATTAATTTCACCACATTGTGGAGAAAAGTAATTACAGCAAGACGGAAATGGCTTTATTAACTCTTAATTAGTGAGCAGGATAATGGAGGTGGGAAGCGAAGATAAATTCGTTGACCGTCACCGACAAAGATAATGTTCTTTTTGGATCTTTTTACAGCATCGTTTTTTTTCCCCGATTATAACAAGCGAGGCTGGAAAAGTTTCATAAGTTTCACCATTGAAATAGAAATAGCGAGATATCTCGGATTAGTTTCGAGATTAGAGTCGACTTTATCTCAGACGCATCCATTTTTGAAATCTATTTATAAATATAATGCTCCTCATACTGAACCTTAGGTCTGCAATATTTCTATTGCTTTTTCAAGCATCTTAAAATTTTAATTGAGAAGCTATTTCTATAGAAGGAATAAAATTTCTGTATGATAGCTAAAATTTCTTTGTATCGAACAGAAAATTTTATATAAAGAAATAAGCATATTTATTGTAATCATAAAACGACCACTGATTTCTTTTAAATGAAAGAACACAAGTTAAATTTGGAAAAAAATATTTCGCAAATTCTCACTGCATTAGAAGTTTATTAATGACCAAAAATTCGTTTACTGTGAAAAAAATAATCCTTTTTTTTCAGTCAAGAATTATTCTACCTTCGAGTTATTAAAATCACATTCGTAATTTTGATTTCTCATTTCTAATTCATTACTAACTGTTATTCTAATAGGTATACTTAATAATTGAAATTATTAAGTATAACTACGAATTATTCTAATAGTGACTGTAGATTCAGTATGGATAATAATATTTAAAATAAATAAAAAAAATGAAGGAAAATATATAAAACTATTTGTCGGTACCAAGATTTGAACTAAAGACTAAAAAAAAAAAAAAAAAAAAAAAAAAAACTTTATACTTTTCTGTCAGTACGAATTCAGTTTAATAAAATATTTAAAAAGCGAGATGAAAAAATAAAGACACAACCAAAAGTACTTAATATGTATACTGTACGATATCAACCATTTCGAAAGTTAGAATTTGTTCATTTTTAAAAATGACTTTTATACTTTAATTCTTTGAGACATTACTACCAAAAATTAATAAACATTTTCATTTAAACTGAAATTTCTGTATCTCGAATTTTTTTCTAGGAATATTCTCAAGCACAATACATAGTGATGCAATTGTTTTTCACATTTAGTTTATACTTTTTTGTATCAAAATAGGTTCACATTTTTAATTTCTCCCAATATATTTCATTTAAACTAATGGAATTATTCTTTCAAATTATTGGGAGTTTTGAGTTTAGTTTTATTTTTCTTTCGTTTAAGTAATCATATTGACATTCAATGTAAGACATAGATAGATATTTAATACTGATGCATTTCTTATAAAATTGCATAAAAATCTAAATTTATTGTAAAAATTTTTTTTTCTTGGAGCATTGTGTAGCGCCACATGATACTGAAGTACCAATTTTGACCGAAATAGGCTTTGAAAGGTAGAGAATTTCACATAAGAAAATTCTTTTAAAAATTTGATTACAATTTTAATAATTAAAATATTAACCAGATTTTGGCATTTTTATGCTGTAATCACTACTAATATTATTGCACAAAATCGGTTTCATATTATCTTAAAACTAAACAAAATCATCTCCTATTAATTTGGTTTAAATAGTGTTTTTCTGAATCTTGACGATATTTTAAAAAGCGTTTTTGAGTAATTTTCGAAGATAATTACCAATATTATAATAAAATTCAATTCTTTTCAATGTGCCATGAAAAATTAATTAGTATTCTACTGTTATAGGCCAAAGAACAAATGTTATTAAAATAACTTTTTGATAATAAGAAATAAAAATGTCTATTGATAAATAAACGTGCGTATATAAGAAATAAAAATGTTTATTTCTTGTCTACGCAGGCTATGTGAGGAATAGGAAAGTGAAGTTACGGTGCCGCAAAGGTTAAAAGATACAATACCCGTAACAATTACTTTTTCAAAGACGCTGTAACGTCATGAACTTAAATTACTTCAGATATACAATAAGCAGAACATGTGTAACTCAAATAATATATCATCACTGCAAGTCACCTCTTAGGTGGCAACAGTGTTTTGTCGTACCTCACGTGGGAGGCGACAAAAGGGATCTTGTCGAAACTCTCTCTTTGTGATATGCAGACACGATTGCTTTGTCCGTTAAGTATAAGCAATGGGGCACTCGGTATCTCCTTTTATATATATCACTACCTTTGTTCTCAATTTTTAATATATTTAGCCCAAAATTGAATAAAGAAAATTATATAAATTTCGACAGCGATCAGGGCAGTGAATGTTTCGAAAACAGTTCTCAAAGTGATTTTGATTCTAATAATGAGGTTAGAAGTGACTTCATTAAGTTTTATGTAATTACTTCACTAATTGGGAATTAAACGTGAAGTTGAAACTGTGCTACATGAAACGCCATCAACGACAGACAATGAGACAGATTAGATGAAACACTACATAACCGCTTGACGTGACTAAAACATGAAACATGGCTATTTAGCATATTCTAATCGTAAGTCGCCTGGAGAAAGAATAGATGTTTCTATGAAGTGTACGACAGAAAATCATATCTTTACATTAGAGATTGTATAAAAAAATAAGCATTAAGAACTTATAAATAATTATTTGAAACTCATATATTTTTAATACTCCTTCAAAAAATAATTTTTAACAAAAATGTTATTTTTATAATACTGAAAATGTTTCCCATATTTTCTAAAATAGCTACAATCTACTGAGTATCATGTATAAAAAAGCTAGCCTCCGAAATAGGTTAACCCTTTAAAAGGCCCTTTTTTTCTAGTCATATTATGTTGAAATATTTTGAGGCTTGAAATTAGAATAAGAAAAGGGATTCATTTAGCTTATTAGATAAATTTTATTTGATTCATTAATTAATTTGGTTAATGAATAATTAAGTAACAAATCAAGAGATCATTTTGTCTGAGATAAAGAACTGAAGCATCTAAGTTTCTGATTTACTGAAAAATTTTGGCAGATCTTGTGCCAACCTACACAATTTCATACAAAGATTGATACATTTGGTGGGAAGCATACTTCCCAGGGCCCTAGAAAGGTTAATAAGGCTTTAATGTCTATCCCGGTTTGGCACATAAAATTATTTTGAAGGAAACCAAACTATCCTTCAAAGATTTAATTGAATTCAAAAACTATTAGTATTTCCTATTAGTAACCAGTTAATAGTTAAAGGTAATTAATGAATAAAAAAAATTAGTAAGAAATTTCTTCAAATACTGGTCGATATGAAAAACTGCCCAACATTCACAGCAATATCAAAACTTCTAATTAAAGAATCGATGCATGTAGAATGTCATTTTTGTATACTAAACCTCCAAGTCAAAACAATATAAGAAATTTATATTACATAGCAATGACTTTTCCTATTTTCTCATAGTGTTTCGGCCACGTGAAACATGAAACACTTTTTCCAATTCATTACTTATCGCAACTATAAGACATATTCCCTTTCTTGATACTTTTGCAAATAGTTTTCTTCCAAACTATTTCGTGCTTTCTTTCTATCAACTATAAGGAGATCTGAAAGCCGTAAAAGGCTCCCAAGCAATCTTATTTCGAATGGCTGTCTGTAAACACCGTCCGTGATTCTCCACCATTAGAAAGGCAAGCCTCCCAGATAAAAACAGGGACTTATGTCCGCAATCAAGGGAGTCACATGAGACGCGAGTAATGGCTGAAAAAGACAAGAGCACGGCGGAATATTTCTTTCGCTTCAAAATCCCATGGGACTGACAACAATACTTGTAGGGCGGAAGAAGACAGAGACTTTCCAAAGAGAAAAACAATCCAGATTGGGAAACGGAAAGAGATACTTTCGTCATAAATATAAGGTTGGGAAATAGTCAAATTTAGCTCACTCAGTTTGTTACAGCGAAATATAAAGTGGTTTAAATAACGATACATCTAAGGAAATTATACTTCTAAACGTGAATGAATTTAATTTGATCATTAAACCTATTAATAGCCGATAGATAACTAAAAAATGAGCTACAAAATATTCTTTGATAGTTTAGTTAATATTAACGTCCCGCTTTTCAAAGCAACACTGAGGCTATTTTGGAACGGACCTCGCCATTTTGAACTGCGGTCATAGGACGAGAGCGGTATTTGAGTGGCACCTTCCTCTTCAAACTTCCACACCACATCAGCAAGAGGACATTTGGCCCCGAAGGATTTAACGTGCACCAGACCCGCTTATAGGAGGTTCTTCTATGAAATCGGGTTTCAAACCTGAAACCTTCCTGTTCTTTAAAACCAGACCTCCGCGGCTCTCCTTGGCAGAATATGATGTTTAAAAAAAAAACTTCTAAATAAATCAAAAATTTTAATTAACTCAATTCTATTTTAGAAAAGTATCGCACTTTCTTCTTTATCAAATATTCGAAAAAAAGTTATAATTGTTAAAAAAAATTATATTCATGATTTTGACGCATCTGTAAGTTTCGAAGGTCGCCGAGCCCGAAAAATAAATTATTGGAATTATGTCCGTCTGTCTGTGAGCGTAATAACTCAAAAATGGAGTGAGATGAATGAATGACATTTAGTATTATTGTCTTGACACCCAATTTCAATGAGGTCATTTATCGAAGTCTTTTTTATATTTCAGCTCGATTATCAAATCGTTGTAAAAAAACATTCCAATTGGATATTCCGATCTCTTCTGTTTATCATAAAATGGCTCATGTGTGGGACTCTGAAAATTAAATTCTAACATTCGTGAAATGAAAAGGTGTTTATTCAAATACGTAATGATTTAAATATATCAAATTTGGAATTTAATTTTGTGATTACGTGTGGCTTTATATCAAAGTTTCCTTTGAATCAGTTGGTAATAACGCGTATAAAACGTAAGTTCCGTTTTCGTATACTGTTAACCGCATGCCAGGGATTAATGGCAAAAAAAAACTAACCAAGGATCACACAATAGATTCAATTAAAATGTTAATTCATGCTACGTGGCAAGCTCTGCCCGTTGCCAGATGCAGAGGGTTGATTACGCTTCTACAGCGAGATGTAAGTATGGATGAAGCCAATTAATAAAAAGATTGAGTAGAAAATAAATTATTTTCCGAAACAATTAGGTGACAATAACCGGTTCCATTAAGAGAGTTTATCGGCCAAGAGGAATTCCGTTTTAGTGGACCGGACACTCGCATCCTGTCACTCTCATGTCAAGCGTAGATACGGACAAACCAATCTCTCTTCCTGTACAGCGCTTTCCATGTTACAAACACATAACGTTGTAAAATCATATTTCTTCATTGGGGTCAACCGATGTGGTGGTGTGGTCATATAATTAACTGCAAAAATGATCACATATCCATTGCATGGTTATTCGCATTGCGGTAAAATGCAACGTTTTAAATAAAAAATGCAATGGTCTTTATAATTAATTGGATGCGGCAAGATTTATAAATGAAGAACAATAGATATTAAGGTATGTGACCCTATTCGGGGTTGGAAAATAACACAAAAATAGTGAATTTTTGCATAATAAAGATTGAAAAATAATATATAAAACCGAAATATTCTATTTAAATGTCAAGTGTTTTTAAAAATGAGAAAAAGGACGTCCTTTGACTAAAATGCGGTATGAAGAAAAAAATCTTTAAGTTTCGAATTTCATCAAAAGAATTTAGTTAGATGATTATTCTATTTAGTTTAGAAGTTTATTCCGCTTAAAAATTCACAGATAGCTTAAAGAAATATATTTCTTTGTCCCAGAACTATAAAAAAAGCTTTATTTCTATCCACCCTTTAAATATTAAGTTTCGACTAATAAATAATATGAAATTTTCAATTTTTTTTCGTTATGAAGCATTGCAACAATTAAAGAATATTTCTAAATACATAGCTTGCTTTTTCTCTAGTTCAGAAATCGTAGAGCATACTAAGAAATGATAAAAACAAATTTTGAATTAAAAAAATAGGCATAGATTTTAATTTATGAGGTTTTCCGCAAGAACATTCTACCAATGATGATAACCTGAGAAAATAACTGTTAAAAAATATAAAACAGCATTTAAAATGCATATAAATGTAAACAGGAAAATCAGTATAACCTTCCAAGAAATAGAATTGGAACTCTCTAATAAACTTGCAATACCGGAGAAGGCAAATAATATATGAAATATTAACTTTTGTTGTGAATTTATCATTTTTACTGAAACTGTCGTGTGATCTGGGCGATTCATCCCTATGATGCCGTTCACAGTGGAATTTGCGTTTTGTACACGTTCTTTTCAAATGATTACACTAAAATGTGACACAAAATCCCATACCAAATGTAAAATATTTAAGTCATTGCGTTTTTGAATGATCGCGTTTGCCTATGTCTGAAAGTGCAGACGAAAAAACAATCCATCCCCTGTCGGATTTGGCTCAACGTTTGACAGGTGTCTACACTATAGATGTTGAATCTGTGTACCGAATCTTATCTATCTAGCTCTCTTCATTTCGTAGCTATCGTTTTCATTTGTATCCGGACAGACGGACTTCCTCCGAGCCGATTTTATTCAACATTTTGCAGAAATCTGCATATTTGGCACATAAACATTATACCCAATTTCATCTGTTTAGATCAAAGCGTTTTTGAAATATCTTCGTCTCAGACGAGACTTTTCCAAAAATTTGTTGTTTGAACTCTAAAATGCAAAGATTCGCCATCCTCTCGAATTGGGAGTTTTTGACAATAACTATACTTTCTCTACACTATGCATACGAGTATAGAGAACTATGCTTTCTTATTAGGATTTTTATTTCTTATTTACGATTGCTATACTTTCTCTGTACTATGCATACAAGAAAGTGAAAGGGGCCTAACAATGGATTGTCACTCGTTCCTTCCAACAGGAATCACATTGAACGATTATGCATTTATTATACAACAGGCACAAAAATGATTTAATTTTATGAGGTCCCAACTATCCTTTATGATATGTTTCGGTTTTTATTTTCGTTTAATGTCCAGGTTCGATTTTCAAATACGGAAATTGAGTATTAGTAAAGGAGCTCTACAACATTGAAGGGCACGAAAATTTCAATATATATTTTCTGAATATAATAATTTTACAATTTCATTTCATTTACAATGAAGTACATATGAATTTATTTAAATTGAAAATCAAATGCTTTAAAAAGTTAGAACATATTCTGATATTCCTGCGGAAATACCGTCTACACCTGCTGCCTTATGTTGTTTAAAAACTGTGAAGAATATGCGGTTTTGCAATTTAAAAAATATCTCATTTTATAATTAAATATAATTCAGATTATGTGTCAAAAGTTTTTTACTGTTACTTCGTTTGAAATAGCTTTTATATTTGAATCGTGAAATTTTTTTATATGCGAAATACTGAAGCCAACTGTCTCAAAAGGGACATGTAATTAAATGTTTTGGCAATTTATGAACGTGTGAACCACGAAGCTGCAAGCAGAGAAGATTAAAAACAATTTTAAAAAGATACTTGGTGCATGAAGTTTGAGAAGAGGCAGGAGGGGCGGGGGACTGCCGGGATGTTTTTAAGCATTCCTAGAAGGCTTAATCTGTTTCTATTTAGTGCTTCCGAAAAAGAAAAAAAAAACACCTCTTTTATAGTTTTTATTTCAGCTGTTTTATTTAAAGGGAGTTTAAAAACAGGCGTGAATAATTAATTATAGCGATCAGTAATTATCAGTTTTCATCATAAGTGCAAGTATAAAAAAAGAGAAAAAGAACAGCAAAGGCTATTAAGCCGATATAAGCCGTCAAGCTTATTTTTTTGACACCGAGGTATGGTTGTATTTGTGGGGAAAAAAGAGAGGATTAATGGTACGGGTATTGGAAAATGAAAATATTAAAAATTTGGCATGCGAATTTGTAACTACAAGTTTAGCTTTGTGTAAAATGTTTGTTTCAATCAGTAGGGAAAAATTGATTAAAAAGCCAAATTCGATTTTTGAATACTATTAGCAGCATGCTGAGGAATAATAGCCAAAAGAACTCGCCAAGGATCACGCGATCGAGTCAATTAAAGTGCTAAATTCATACCAAAAGTTAATATTTCACACTTATTGTACGCCAATACCAAGCAAGGCGTTCCCTGGGACACCTTTATTAGATAGTAATGAAGAAAGTTTTGTGGAGGCAAGTTCCGATAGTTAAGTTATTGTATTGCAACTATAATGCACTCTTCAAACCCGGGGAGTTCTGAAACATGGAGAGTCGATAAAATAACGAAATCGATTTTTTAAAAATTATATTTAATATTTCACATACGAAAATGTAAATAACAATTTTAATGAAAAAATGGCCCCTATTATTTGGTCTTTATGAGAAACATTCGGAGTATTCTTGAATTTCGTCCAATAATATTTTGCCTTCTTTATTTCCTTGATATGTTGGCGAACCTTTATGTTCCAAAATTTCAATAAATTCATTCAGAATTTCTTGTGGTTGAAACTTAGCGACCCTTTTAGACCTTACAAGATGTTCACCAACTACTAAATGCATCAGTTCTAAACAGTTGCCTGCATTAAAGCTGGTATCGTTTTCAATGTGAACAAGTAAGGCCAAATTTTTTCTCAATTAATCGAATAATATTAAACATTCAGACATGTTGTCAGTCGATAAAGCTGGCAAGATGATTATATTCACCTAAAAAAGCAGCGGAAGCAGTCTCCACAAAAGTTTCTCACGCATTCTCTAAGATACCAGAGAATGCCTTGCATGACATAGGCATTCAATAGTTATGAAACATTAACTTTTTGTGCGAATTTGGACTTTTTAGTGAATCTATCGTGGCATCATTGGGTATTTTTTTGACGAATGAATCTCTCACAATGATAAATAATATCCGAAACTTGAATTTGCATTTTAGACACGTTCTACTCAACTGATTGGAATAAACGTTTGACACAAAACTGCGCTTTTAGTCACAAAATCCCATAACAAATTTCACGTATTTAAGTTATAGCATTTTTGAATTGTTGCGTTGACATGTTTCTGGAAATACAGACCGATAGACAGCCAACCCCTGGTTGATTTTGTCTCAAAATTTGACAGGTGTCTGCACCATAAATGTCAAATCTGTATCTGTATCTCATCTATCTCGCTCTTTTCGCTTTGTAATTATCGTGTCTGAACAGCCGGACAGACGAACTTCCTCCGAATAGATTTTACTCAAAATTTGGCAGAAATCTGAAATGTGGTGTAGAGATCATACGTCCGACTGTCATTCCGTTTTTGAGTTGCCTTTGCTACAGACAGACAGATGGACATTTTCCAGAAATGTGTTTTTCTAGACAGAGAGGACTAAAAAAATAAAGATTAATTAAAATCTCGAATTCGAATTTTTATCGACGATTACGATATTTTTCTTTTACTACGTATACGAGAAAGTAAAAAAGAATTTTTGTTGATTCTTTGGTCTTTATCAAACTTTTTTGATGATTATTTTAAATTTTCATTCGCTGGCAAAGATGAATATAATCGCAGAGCTTAACATTTCCATCCATTTCAAAAAGGCAAGCCGAACATGTGAATTGAATTTCTTTAACATCAAGTAGATACCACGTCGAAATCATTTCATCTATTTCTGAAGTATCTGCGAAATATTATTATAGCAAAAAAAGTAATAATAAAACTTCAAAGATCCCCCTTTTCAGCGAGGAAGCATCAGTGGATGATATTTGGCTGAACAGAAATCGTGCCACAAAAATATACCCGGCATAACTTCGTTCTTTCTGTTGGTGAAGAAAATTCTGTGAAATCAAATTACGCTGTTGCTTTCGAAGAAAAATTTAATTTTCTCCGCAGTGATGGCGAATCACTATTACACTTGGCGCAATTATTTTTCAAGATGTTGCTGATGTTTGAAGAGCTGACTAAAAATAACCGCACCGATCACTTTGTGTGTTTTGCTTTCTGAGCCACCCGAAGGGGAAAATCGCTAACGAAGTCAGCATTTTTTACGTCTTTTCTTGAATATGACGAAAAAAATTTGTTTTATTTATTTTTCATACATTCTTACTATCATAATAAAGAAAAAAATCAAATTTAAAAGAACATTAGAAAGAAATTCTTTTGATGCATTTTGTTGAATTTATATAATAAAAATGGAATCGTTAGTATAGTTAGAGTAAATAATAGATTTTCTTACATATTTGTTACACCAAATATCTTTATATATGAAATGAATGATAACAGAAGCCTTTCAATTCCAAAAAGAATCATCAAAAATTAAAGATTGAATGTTTTTAATTTTGAACATTAAAAGCATTATAGTAAAAACATTAATTTTAAAACCATCATTTTGAAGTCAATAATTTTTTTAAATTATAAAAAAAATTCTAAAATGTAAAAGTTCTTAAGCAATTGGAGATAAGAAAATTGACGAAAAATGGTGCTAGATTTAATTATTTTCCCATAATAATATTTTTCGTTGCTAATTAATGTATTGATTTCAGGGAATTTACTAACAAATATTTTTTTTCGATGCAGAAAATAGTTTATCAATTTTGCTTGCTTTAGGGAAAAAATGAAAACTCTGTTGTTGTTGTTTTTTTTCTGAGTAACTCTCATTTTTAATAATTCAGTACTTCTATCATAATCTGGTTTCATGAAAATATTTTCTGCTGTTGCTGGTAGCGCAAGAAAATTACAAAATAAAAATGGACTAAAGCGTTAAGCAGTATTATCTCGGGGGGGGGGGCAATTGAATTCATTCACATTATAACACAATCACATGACCAAGTAAATCCAACGCGATATCCATTTGCATATTGTTAACGTGTCTACCAAGATCTATTTTCTTTTATATCTTCTGCTTCAAAAGGACTATGGATTTAAAAGTCAAAGAGGCGCACTTAACACCTATTACGTCGCAACATAAATCAGCCCCATTTTCCAAAGAAATCTGCCGAGTAAATGCCACGATGTCATTACTTACTTTAAAACATGCCACATAAAATCGTTGAATCAAAATAAACATCTACCAGAACAAACAAATTTTCGTATTAGTGTCCATACAAGAAAGTTAAACTTAGTTTTACTATGTATTAAATGAGGAATCTTGTCAACATCAACTTTGATTGATTTTCCAATTTCTCGACTAGACTATTGATTAGTACAGTTAATTAAACTAAAAGTCTTTGAATAATTATGGCAGTTTAAAACAGGATAAACATTGGAACTGACAGAAAATTTGTCAGAAGAAGAAGCATGTAATACGAAGATTATTTGTCTTATCCATTTTTGTCGAGAAAGCTTTTAGCAGTAGCTCGTTAATTTGAATATTAGCATGCTTTTGAAAAATAATTGATATTAGAGATTATCAAACAACGCAGAACAAATGAATGTTGAAACAGAAAATATAATGTTAACACGACTGGATTAAGTAATAAATTTAATCTTATTAGCATTTCGAAATGAACTAGGAAATTCTGTCACTTTTGTAACATTAGAATGAATTGAAAGATTATGCAATTAGTTACCCTTATTAACACATAAATATTTTTGAAACACATTAAAGAAAAAAAAATATTACTTCCCAAAAATAAAAATGTATTACTTCCCAAACCCTTAAATTGTATGTCAATGCTGCAATAATATAAATAAGTTTACGGAGTTTTTTTTTTTATTTGGGAAAAGCGGTATGTATGTGTAGTTCGATAATAAGTATTTAAATTTATATTTCATAAATTAAAATTTTTCAGCTCAAAATTTACAGTCCTTATGATAATATAAAGTAGAAAATAAGTTTTTATATTGTTGCCAACTATAAATATAATTTCCCTATCAATAATTAAAGTTGAAAAAAGAGTAAGATAGTGTTCTTAATGGATAATTGAATGATCTCTCTCCAAACATTCAGACTATTTGGAAATACATTTGAGGGTTCTGGAAAATGCAAGAAATTTAGCCTTATCACTATTCAGAACCGAGTCCGGAGATTCTTCAGGAAAATTTCATGTGATGTCATTCCCGGTTGAGAAAATTTGGATGCATGTCGAACTATTTTTTCCTTGTCTCTAAAAAGTGTTGATCACATTGCAAGTTGTTTATGTGAAGCGATGCTGATTATGCGGTTGTTGTTATTGAATAAGCAATCTGATCATCTGACTGTGTCATCCATTTCTAAAAGTGCTGTTCTTTAAACGTTATCCGCTGTATTTTTGCCTCCACTTCTATGTGGTTTTTTTAATGGAAGTATTGTTTTTCCCTTATTCAGTGTGTTAAACGAAAATCCCTTTACTCCCCCCTTGCGATTTCCCTAACAATAACTTCTTAGAGGAAATTTATTAGGGTACAATTTATGAGCAGGATTAGGGAATGTTTTCCTCTTGTCATAAAAATTAATCAAAATATATCACAAAATAACTGCTTAAATTGAATTGTTATATTAAATTTGAAGAATAGTCCAGAAAGTAGTTACAATCAATATTAGCTCTGATAAATTGAAAGTGGAACATCTGCATCTGGAGACGAATCTAAGAAAATTCCAGATTTTTTTTTGAATTTATAATAAAGGAATTATATAATAATAATAATTTATATAATTCATTATTTCATAATTATATAATATAATAAATGAATTATTTAATATTACATAACTATGTAATAAATGAATTAAGAATAATTAATTACAAATTTAAAAAATAAAAGTGAGAAATAATTAAATGAAAAAATTTCTACTTTCAAGTACATTGATAAAAATTTGTTTTTCACTTTTTCTTTTTGGTACTATCCACACTTCATGGAACAAAGACAAAAACTAATTGAAGGAATTTAACTTTTGTTTTTCACAGTTCACATGTGTCTTTTTTTTTTATTTTTCAGAAAAAAATTCCGAACCTTATTCTGTTTGCCGAAAATTAAGATTAATGGATTCTGCTCTGAAGTTAATGCAGTAGGGAGAAAAGTAACAGACACTAACTGTGAAAAACTGGTGAATTTCCAAGAACTTCTGTGGAAAATCGATAAGTAAGTTTATTCATTAGAATTATTTTCTTTAACCCAGTGAATCTTTTATTTTTGAAGTTTCCAAAAAACATACAAACATCCGAATGTCAATATTTTATAATGTTAATAAACATTATGCGATTAATCATCTATTGTAATACATTTTCTAGTTTGGCATATTGTCAAAACTTAAACAAGGAAATTAAACACATAAAGTTATCGAAATAATTATAACATTTTAACCCTTCTTTGATGATGATGCAAATTTCCATCAGAACATTTAGTAAACAAAAAATTATGCTCAAAACATACTCTAAATCTGTTGTTCTGTAAATCTGTTGTTGCTGGAAACTTTTTCAAGACTGTTGCGTAATAAGAGAAAAAAAAATCAAATGTCACAATTATTATAGAGGGTTTGAATTTGTCATCCCATTGTTTGTTGTGGTTGGAAGAAACCTTGATTCTTTGTTGGAAGTCAAGGTTTCCTTGACTATTTTTTATAACTAAGCAGATATTTTTGCTAATAAAAGCGATAATGAGCGGAAAAATTTGGAAGAGAGACATTGAAGATTTTGTATTGAGCTTAACATGTAAATTTGCATGATGATGGATATTTCTTGTTTTTTAATTATTATATATTACATATTTATTCTAGGATTTTTTAAAAATATTTTTCTTTTAATCTAGAGCATAAATTATATCACCCTGTTTTATTTCACAAAAAAGAAAAAAATCTTTCAAAGATAGGTTAAGACTTTGGCTTCCTGGAAAAATAGTCTCAGGTTGGAATTAAAATTTTGTAGGTTCGTGGGGGGAGCGGTCTTTCTGTTGCAATGTTGAAGTTGTTCTTATAACTTCATTAGATATTTAATAACTTGAACTATTTCAGAGTGTCATTTAAATAAAACATAATATACAACCTACATTCTTTTTCAGTTTATTTTACAAGCAAATATTATTAAATATAATTATTTTTTGTGTGTTTTTCCTAATACATTTTTTCTTTTATACTTTTGTATAATCATCCTTTTATTACTTTTCACCCTTGTAATATAAACTCCTAAAATTTAAAAAACACTGTATAAAGATAAGAAAGAATTTTTATTTTGAAAGTTTTCTCAATTTCGTCCATTTATGCTTTAAGCTAAAGCATAAAATAGCGACAATCTTTTTTTAAAAAAAAGTCACAGAAGACGTCTGGAGATCACCAGGAAGTGATATGTCACACATTACCCGATACACATCAAAATATGACTAGACAAAAAACAAACCGAATAGAATATTAACGTGGGAAGAGGAAGAAAAACCGAAATTATCACTCAAGTTTCCTCCTCCATTCTGTCTTCAGATAAACTCAAGGTTATCGCATTTCGACCGTATCTCTCCTCAAAACTACTTCAGCCTATAAATACCCAACGGTGCGTTCATCTGCATAGTAATTAATAACATACATCCGAAACTAAAAGGAGAACGATATGGAAAGCAAGATAATTAATCAAATTACAGAATTTTATTATTTTTTAAGACAAAGGTTCTGCTGAGTTTCGTATACTTTTTATTTCGTATATTTAACATTCAATAATTTAATCCAAACGATTTCATTATTTTTTCTGAGATTATATTTTTTCATTATCATTTTATGCTTTAACTTCAACCGATTTATTATTTGAATATTTGATCTGAAATAATTACTTTATTAAAAATGATTTATAGATATGTAAAATAAATTCTAAGGATTTTTGAAATACTATTGTCGAT
This sequence comes from Argiope aurantia, assembly GCA_026543865.1. NCBI lineage: Eukaryota > Metazoa > Arthropoda > Arachnida > Araneae > Araneidae > Argiope > Argiope aurantia. The sequence continues at coordinate 683,191 of JAPMOR010062154.1, read as the reverse complement.
TATGATTTAGAAGTTTTTTTTTTCATCTATATAGAAACCAGCTGTATTTATTATGTTTAATGTAGGAAATAAACTTTTCTACAAACTATTTTACTATAATTGTTATATAAATTAGAAGTACCAGAAATTTAGTGCAACACTCTTTAAGAAGTCATTTTTCATTGCTTAAAATTTTAAATTTTTAAAACTGATTTATTTTGAAATTTTCGGAGTTCGAAACTTTTGATCAGCATATAATAAATAATTCGAAAGATAAAATTACTTATGATAAAAAGGGATTCTAAACAAGAGAATTAACAGATATGTCCTTTTTCTGAAACCATATTATAATTTAGTAAAATATACTGTACACTAATTTTATATATTTAAAAAAAAATGCAAACTAATTCTTGAAAAGAAAATTCAGATGAATCGGCTAAAGGCAGTAAAATGAAAGTTGAAAATTTCTCACAACTAACAACTAACTACATCGATTTTTTAGATAAATTAATAAAACCGATTCGAAATTATATTATATTGAATTCTCCCATTACTTATTTTGAAACAGAAATACGAATCTTTTACATTATCGTATACGAAGTATGTACAAAGAAAAAGTATTTTAATTTTCAAAAAATTCGAATTCTAAGTTTCAACATTCTATAATACTCGAAACCCAAAAACAGTTTTTGGAATTATAGCTGTCTGTTCATCTGTAAACCAGATAACTGAAAAGCAGAAAGAGCACCAGGCATGTTATCTTTTCTTAAAATGCAGTTTACAAGAAAATAAGACTCCAATTAGATATTTACGGAAATTTATAAATTCATTATAACCAAAATATCAATAAAAATGATACTTTACATAAATTTTCAATGCAAAAATATATTGGAATGCAATGGAAAAAATATTTTGCTCGAATTATTCATATATTTATCCCTAAAATGCAAATAAATCATTCATAAAATGAGTTTCCATTACTATGAAAAGCAAAATTTTTGCTTCGTTCAGCATTGTTGCCAACAGCAAATATGAAACATGTTCGGAGTTAAAGGATCCCTAGAGATCTGTTTAATATAATAATCATTAAAACGAAATTAAAATATTTTTATTGAATGGTAAGTCCTTTTTGAAATTCAAAGAATCATCATTCAAGTATGACTTTTTTTAATGTGATGGGTGAAAAAAATTATGAAAATTACACTGTTAGATAAAACTGCTAATAAGAATATTCTAAGAAAAAAGTTTTTTCTTCCAATGAAAACAACTTTTTTAAAACTTCGAAATAAAACGATTTTATTACTGACTAGCCGCCTTTGGCGACCAGCCGGTTCGCCAATATTACCGCTCGCTACAATTTTCAATTAAACATTTTAAGTAACTGGTCTCTTAATAGATTCTCAAACAAAACAATTTTAATCTTCAAATTTTGATAGCCATACCAAACTTATACTGTTGTTTAGATCGTTTCGTTCAATTTACTCTATATATTTTGCTAATTTGTTGTCATTTCCGGTAAAACGTCAACTTTAATTTAAAGTGAAAATGATGAAATTACAATTAATATAAAGATATTTTTTAAAAAAACCAAGCGTTATTTTATTTATCATCTTTATTGCTATTTATTTATTACTATTATTATTGAATATGAGTATTGCAAACAGAATATCACGGTATTTAAGTCTTATGTGAACTACAAAATATTTTTGATAATTTATGTAATATGTCAAAGAATAATTCAACAAAAATTTCTCAGATTTAGCATAAAATTCAGTTTTTAGTTTTGCTTTCAAAAGGATTGAAATGAAATCAATAATAATATTTTGTTCCACCCCATAAATATATTTCAAAAATTATGAAATCTAAATTTAATGCAGTAAGGTATCATATTCTGAAAAATAATCTGGACACACCAAATTTTAAATAAATGAATGAATGTTTCTATTTTTCACGATCAACTAAGACTTATTTATGAAGTTTTGGGTGTTAAAAATTTAGAAAAACTCAACATTTTCATAATCTTAGGCCAATTAATCTTGAGAAACCTGCGCGCTGATTGGCGTATTTTTTTTGAAACGATCGATGGAAAATCTAAAATTATCCTTTTTTTTATTGAATAGTGATATTCAAATTTTCATAAATAAGTCAGTTTAAGTGATTGATTTAGTTGATTGGAAATTAATTCTTTTTATTTAAAATAGTAGTGTTTGAAGAACATTTTGTTATTCGTGATTTCGGCAGCAGAAGCTTTATGTAAAATCAAAAATTCGTTATTTATTAGAGCATTTATTGAATTAAGTTACATAAAATATAATCATTCTTCTATTTAAACCATTTTAGTAAATCTGCTGTGTTCGTGCGTCAACAAAAATAGAATGCAGACAAACTTATTATGAAACTAAATCTTATTACATTATAGATAATATTATCAAATTTACATCAACTTATTTTTATTCAAAATTCTAGCATCGTTTTTAAACAACAAATTAAAAGTTCCAAAAATATCACGGTTGCCAATCTGAATTTCACAACTATTTACAAAATAAAATTTATAATTATTAAAATAATCGTTTGCTACTTTTAAATAAAATATTTACGATTTATGTCGCAACAGATCTGTGTATTACTAAAGGTTTACAAATTAGCTGTGTGGCCCTGATTTGAATGGATATCCTGTTCATATTGAACAAAACTTGCCTTAAAATAAAACTGATTTATTGGATTAATAATATAGAGAGTGTAAAAGATCATAAAATAATTTTCCTTGAATTTATTTTTTAGAAAAAATAATATTTCATATTTGTTTCATTTCCTACAGACACGTGACGAAAATTATATTTTTGCAGATTTTATTTCCAAAAAGATTTAATTTATTTTCAGTTAGAGCTTTAATCAATGTGATGGCAACACTTTGAAAAAAGCTATTTTTTTCTCCTGAATGCGAAACGTGCTTAATCCTCATTTTTATTTTTGACGAAAAAAATTATTGAAAAACATAGTTAAAATATTTATTTAAAAATTCATTAAAAATAGAAATTTAATTTTAAGATTAAAACAGTAGTATCATTTAAAAGATAAATTTTTGATCTTTAACTTCATGTAAAAATCTTTTTTGTGCGGTAATATTTTCGGCAGTTATAGCAGAAACACGTCAAAATTTTGCTTAATTTTTAAATAAATAAAATTCTAGTTAAAAATTCGAAAAAATAACCCCCAGGTGCACATTCCCGGCCTCCAAGGTATACACGTGCCAAATTTGGTAGCTGTAGGTTGAATGGTCTGGTCTGTAGAGCGCCAACACACACACACACACACACACACACACATTGAGCTTTATTATAAGTATAGATATAGATGTGTGTTTAATGTCATTTAAATGTTACAATGCAGACTTTATATTCATTAACATTTTATTGTTCATAGGTTTCTTATTTCAAGTCTGAAAGGAAGAATGCAACAAAAGACAAGACATTATTTAGCTTTTTGAAGTTTTCATAGGAATTATTTTTATTATCTTAAAATTATTTCTTCTAAAATATTCAATAAAATGTAACTTTTTTAATTTACCTTATATATTATAAATTAAAGAAAAGGAGTAAATGCATCTATTTTTCAAGTTTCAAAAATGTAATAATGATACAATTTATCTTCAAAAGTAAACATTATTTCAAATTTTCAAAAACTGGTTCGAATCACTGATTCAGTTGATTACTTTAACCACAAGAAAGAATGTCTCCTTGACTTCTTTTCCTACGTTCTCTGTGATTTTAATGTTTAAAGCTGTTATTTACATTCAATAAAAAATTCGTTTCCATTCTTCGAAAAAAGAAAAACAGAAATCGTTATCTCCTTAAAAATAAACGTTGATAAATTTCCATCAGAACATTCAGTTGTAAAAGCAAATAATCTGAGAAAGTTTATTTTAATTTTTATGCAGAACAAATAAATATGCTGAATAATTTTCTTCGAAAAAAAAAACAATAAAAATGAAAGTTGTTCCAAACAAGCAAATGTACGGAATTGTTCTGAGAATCTTTTCTCTGTTATTATTATTTGTTTTATCTTTTTGAAAATTGCTATTTGCAATTCTTTATTTTCATGCTATTCTTTTTGATTACGATATTATTCATTTAATATCTTAACATCTTATTATAATATTCATACCTTTTATTTGTTCAATAAATATGCATTAGGATGAGATATTATGTTAATTAACGTATGTTTTTAGGTGCAATCAATTAGATATTATTATTTATAAAAACATGCAATTTTGTGTGAATTAATGAATTAACATTACATTTAATTCACATAATATATTATTAAGTAAATGTATTTGCTGTCATAATACATTTTCATTTAATATTTTACATCTAAAGTATCATACATATAAAAATACGATCCACCTTTGGCGACCGCCTAGATGAACGGTTATGTTTTCTTTCAATGACAGCTCTTATGTATTATTTAATGTGCGAAATTCCTTCAAAAATATTTATTAACTAAATTGTGACAAATGTTGAAGCTGTTCTTTATATTTGTACTGTTTATTGTGTCAATGAATCATCATAACAGAATCATGACTTCATAGTGCTACTAAAAACGTAAACGTACAGCTCATATATATATTCATCTTTATTCAACAGTCACTTTCGATATTCCAATTTCACTTTCTGATTTTTCATGTAAGCTGCACAGATATTACACAGAATTCTTGTTCCTTGGTTTTCAAGAAATGAAACAATGAAAAAATATGGAAGAAACAATGTAAATGGTTTAAATTTCTGAGTACCAGTAAAATCTATTATTGAAAATTATGTAAAAATAATATTTTTAAAAATAGCTAACATTTGGGAAATTTTTGAAAGCCAATTAAATTGGAGTTATCATAAAAATGATGGAAAAATTAGATTTCTACAATAATATTTTCGGAATACGGCAAATATCGCTTCGATGTTAATTAAAACTCTTTTCAAATTTTCAAAAAAAAATACATTTCCACAATGTCAAAATATATCTATGCCAAATTTTATACCTTTGATATCAGTTCAATATAGCGCCAACAACATCATAAGTAGAAGTAAAGAGAACTGACAATTTTCAGATATAGAAATCTCACACGATTTCGCGCATGTCCAGTAGGGTTTACAGTTAATCATAAAAGGAGTGAGATGAAAGAAATTGCGTCAAATAGTGCGGAAGTTAAGGCCAATGAATATTGTAAATCCACATATAACACCACCTGGCAGAGTGAAAGCTTCTGAAATTGGTCATCTCGAGATCCTTTCACTTATTAGAAGCATCTTTTATAGCATTTCTTTTGTAAAGTTTTTTAAAGCTGTGAATAATTTTAGTGATATGTTTAAAGCTGAATGTTGAACATTAGAAAAGATTTATACAGAATGTCTCTTTATACACGGAAATTATCCAAAGAAGCTAAGGAAGGTGATGCATTCCTTGTATTGGATCTCTGAGTAATCCCTTGAGGCTGATAGCAATACAGCACAAAATAAATAAAGGAATTTGCATCGAAAATTACGACAGAAAATAAAAGGAATCAATTATAAAAAAAACCAGGAATAATTTTTTAAACCTTTCAACATATTTCAATATATGTATTTGGTTCTATGCCTCATCCTATAATGAGAAAAATAATACTCTATCTTACTTTTTACTAACTACGTGCAAAGTCTCATATTGATCTACAAATGGATGTAAATATTATATATTAAAACTCGTACATATAGTTAATTATAAAGGGAGTCCCAAAATGAACGCAAGATTCGAATTTACCACCATTAGTGCAATAAAATGTTGGCAATCCTATTTAAAAAAAACATTTGACAGCTGTTAGCTTAGGGTTAGTAAAAATGGAGCGTTGTACAATAGGACAACGTGTTAACGCAAATTGGAATTTGATAAAAAACGGTTTTTTAAATTAAATTGTTATATTTTTATTGAATCCTAAAGTACACAAGAATGATGCATAGAATAGCACATAGGGCAAATGGCCCCCACGGCTATGCTGGCACATACGCACTCTTTTGTCGAAATTTTCTATGACCATTTTGCATAAATGAGACTGAATTTCGTTGGTGCAGGGTTGAATTTCAAAGCATGCGAGCTTGTCGGTTTGATGGCACAGACCTTTCACTTCAAATAACCCCGTAAACAGAAATCCAACGGTGTTAATTCACACGACCTAGGGGACCAGTTCTCAAATTTTCGAACTGTGGCCGCCAAGCTTTCATTATTTTTGAAATTTTGTTTATCAATGAAAACACTTTTTTCTATCGTGTAACGCTCCATTTTTACTAACCCTAAACTATCACTGGCAAATGGTTTTCTTAATAGGGTTGCTAATTCATTACTGCAAGAATGGTGGAAAATTCGAATGTTGCTTTAACTTTAGGACATCTTTTTCTTTTGAATTATAATATTCAATTACACTCGCATAGACAGACCAATTAACAATCAGCTCAATAATTAATTTCAATCAAAAATCAAAGACTATAACTCTAGAGAATATGTCACACGTCAAATATCTGTCAAGATTCTTGCCTTCAACAACCACTTATGAACTGACCGATTCACAAAATTATTTTGACATCACAAAATTATTTTGTGATGTAAGTTCATCATCATTATTTTGTTTATAAATCACATCATTATTTTGTTTATAAAGTATAATACTAAATTTCCTAGTTCATCGTGTTTTTAATTTATCACGTTCTTGAACATATTTTATGAAAAAAAAGTACTTTTTCATTTGCCTATCAGAAACATCCGATTTTTCAAAACAGGTAACTGTAATATGTTCTTGCTCTTTGTATACTTTGCATACAAGAAAGACAAATGCAAAAACTCCATCATTTTGATAAAAAAATGAGCCTTTATATGTACAACTTATTTAAACATTCTGAAATCGCTATTATACCAAACGAACACCAAAATTTATATTTTGTGTTTAAGAAAAAGTTTTTCTTTCGGATCAAGTTTTATATTGTTTTGAGCATCATATTTGTTCGAATTTATTATTTTTTATTCAATTACAAATGAGTTACCAAAAGTAATTAACTAAATTTTGTTACCAATTTTCTGCATTACTCTGTTTTTTTTTGCAATAAATATAAGTAATTATCCATATTAAGTGCATTTTAATGCGATTTCGAGTATATTCATTTTCCTTACTTGATCTATCAATAAGATAAATTTTCTTTAAAGTATTTTGTTGATTGCCTTTTCAAAATTTAAAACATCAAACTGGTTCTTCTTTTTTTCTTTTTTTTAATTCTGCAGTATAATAATATAGTGAAGGAATAGAAATAGTTCCTAAAAATGCATTCATATCACTATACAAAAAGCAGAACCTGAATGAAAGTAAAATAGAATTTTAATTCTTTTTTTATTTTTAACTTAAAATTCATTATTAAAATAAATGTGGAAGCTCAAAATCAGTTTTTCTCATACTTACTAGGAATCAGTGCAATTTGTATGTAATAAAAATTAATCGATTAACTGACAAATAAGTTAAAAATATTCAAATAATTTGCACTGCCATCGAAAACAGTCGTGTATAAAATGTGAAAATTCCAGCATATCAAGAAGTGGAAAATTAATAATGGTAAAATCCTATTTTTATAAACATAGAATTTGTCATGCTAAATTAAGAAGTATACATAATATAAAGAAACCAACAACAGAAAACACTATTACTTACTTTATATTCAAAATAAATTTGTCTACAGAATTGTCTACACTTTTTTTTTTTTTCGTTTTCTCAAACACCTTTTGAATAGTTAAAAGTTGAAGCAGACAGAATTTTGATTAAACCAAACATTTAATCTTAAAAAATCCCTAATTCCTTAATTTTAGATACAAGAGGCAAAAAAAGCATAGCAGTCTGAATATTCTGATAGTTAAGTTTGGCAATGTGACGCGTTGTTACAGAGGATCGTTACCCAGATTTCCAGAACCATGATCGCATAAAAATTTTCATTGTTCTGAATAATAAAACGTTCTTATAGTAATCTGGTTGAAAACAACTGGCGCTGAAAGATATCGATTCCATCCAAAACACTGAAATAGAACCCTAAGAATTGCTGGTTTACTTTTTAAATTTCCGCGCTTTATTTTATTTTTTGCTTTTTTTATTGCTCATGTATTATGGAAATGGTTTGTGATCAAGATATGTTTATGACATATCAAAAAATAACGGATCACGTAGGTGGGATATCTCGTTTCTTTTCCTTGAATATAAAATACTTTCTAAGTTTATGAATAGAATTTTAAAAAAGTCTAAAAAACGGAGAACACGCTTCAAGCATAAAGAATAAAAATAAAACCGGTAAAAATAATAAAATTTAATAAGTTTTAAAAATAAATTAAAATTGCAACAATTCAAATTAAATATAATCGAGTTTATCGAGATATATAGAAATTTAAATGATTGTTTAAAGCTTAGAATAGTAATAAAATGACGTCAGGTACAAAAAACCCTAACTGTAATTCATGAAATTGACTAAACAATCAATAGGCACTGAAAACTATAAAATGGTCATATTTACATGAAAAAGAAGCCGGTTGTTAAAATACGTGTGAAAATTCATAAATGTCTAATTGTATGTTAATATTATATATAAATAATATGTAAGTGTACATATTTAAATTGCTAAAAATAAACTTCGATTGGAAGAGGTCATTGAGGCCAATAGCCACACATTTACTATTATTTTTACGAAGAATATTTAATGATAACATCCTTCAATTTTTTTTTCTCAGAAAACAATTCGATTTATTAGTAATTTTTTTTACCACATTTGTATGTGGAAAAGAAACATTTCTGTTTCAACACATAATAGATTTGTGTAATAAAATGAAATCAATTCATACCACATCGACTTCAACGATAAACTTAATTGGGCATGCGTTGTTTATTTTTAGTATTTATTATCTTTGTTATCAATCAATTAAATTTACTATCATTTGTAGAAAATTTTGTAAAGTTTCAGTATTTTTAAATATTTTGATGCATTTGTTTTTAGTTAGATTTAATATACCATTAATTGCAGACGATATTTATAAAGTTGCAGCACTTTGTTTTATTGTAATTACATTAATTTAATTTTTCAGAAAATAATTAAACTTAATTGAATTTTCTCAGAATGGCAATAAAATGCAGTTGTTAAAAAATATAGGCTCGAAAATAAACAGCTGAAAGAGGAACATAAATTTTAAAAAGTGAAATTATGATTATTCGATTAAACCATTCGTATCATTTTTAATCTAACCATGCGCTATTTTATTGTTTTATATTTAAACACGTTATTTTATATACACGTTGCCATATTTTATATACACGTTGCGATTTCAGTAAATTTTCAGCAATTTAATTTATTTTATTACTGTAGTTTAATTCAATTTCTTCATAACAGTCATAAACTGTAGTTATAAATAATATATGTAAGGGAACAAAACGTTTCAAGAGGAATAGAAATTTTACAAAGTGAATTTTTGATTATTAGATTGAACTATTAATATCAAGTAATATCTCACGATACTTTATTCTATTGTTTTACATTCCCATACGTTGTTATATATATATGTTATCATAACAATATTTGAATGGATTTTGCATTTGTATACACCTAAATAGAACTGGGCTAGAAGATTTAACGTATATAAGTAAAATGGCTCAATTACGACTATTACTTCATTATTTTTGTTATGGATGTAAAACTCATTTAGAGCTGAGAAAAGTAATAATGAGACAGAAGATTCTTTTTTTATAAAAGTATTGGGATTATTTGTTGAATAACATATAACTGACGCCTTCTACTTTGGCCCGTGTTCCTTATTCAATTTAATACTTGATAACCATTCAATATCAATAGCCATTTGGCAACCGTTTCATCAGGAATATTGCTAGTTTTCATTGACAGAGTAATTAAAACCCGTTGCCTAATAAATTTCAATTCCTAAACTTGCACCCAGAAAAAGTTGATATAAATATTTAAACAAGTTATTTTGTCAAAAAGGCGTATTACTAAATCAAAATTTCGAGAGTCCCAGGAAAAAGCACATTATTAAAATATTTATCTAATCATTTCAAGATTTTAGTAGTTTCTCGTATTTAAATCTGTAGAGACCATAAATAAAGAAAAACTCGCTTTTCCATCACATCTTAAACTCATTTCACTTGTATGATGAAATGAGGGGCAAAAGTGACACATTTTGTTAATTCCAAAAGCGAAAATGTCAGGAAGTCACAAAAAAAAAAAAAAAATTTTACTAGGGCTTCTCACATTAACGACATTTTTCAAACTCGTTTGGTCCATTTAGTATATTTCTACTATGGAATTGCTATTTCGCAAGCTTCTTATCACATTATAAATCAATGCTTATCTGATAAAAATGAGATATGGTGTTTTAACTGTTAGTATGCTTACATTGTTGAACATTATATTCTCCAATTCAGAGATTTAAAAAGAAATCATTCAAGACTAAATACATTGTAAGGCGTGAGTTTCATTTAAAAAGGTTCAATAAAAATTTATATTGCTATGAGACCAAAATTTCAATTTTCAAACGATTATCTCGGAAGAAATTTTAAATGATTTAATTTGAATTCTGTATGAATAACCTAAATAAGTCAGAGACTCAGACATAGATATAGAATGAATATTTTCATTTATAGATTTTGAGAAATAGTTCCTTTCAAAAAAATAAAAATATAACTCAGCATGTTTCCAAAATTCAATTCAACGTTGCATTTCAAACAACCGTAATTCATTTTCAAAACACGTCAAGAAAATTCTACTTTTATCCAAAATGAATGCATTTCAAGCAATCGGTTATGCAACTAGTTTTCAAAGCACGACAAAATATTGAATTTTACATGTTTCCACAATTAATAATTGCACTGTAAGCAATCTTTTTAGCAAATGGTTTCAAAACATGGCGAAAAAATATAATTTTCCATGTTGCCAAAATTTATAATTCTATTATATATATATAATATAATAGAAAAAAATTATAATTCTATTATATCTATTATATATTATTTATATTTCCATTAATTTATTCACAGTAACCAATGCATATTTATACATAGCTTAAAATAGGGAGGTTCAAATTCATAAAATGGTGGTTAGTTTCCCCACAAAATAACTTTGTCAAACTATTTTTTTAATTCATTAAATTTTCATCGTTTCATGAATTTTAACGATACTTTTTTTCACAAAGAACTTCGATTAAAAAATAAAATGGCTAGGATTATAATCTGAAAAAAAAATCTAGAATAAATTGTTTCGTTAAAACAACTAAAGAATTCATTCGTAATCCAAATTAATTGGAACAGCTCCAAGTTCGAGGATTACCGAAACCCAAACAAAAGATTTTTCTTTTTCATTCATGGAATCGAGTAAAATTCCCTTCTAAAACAAAGTTTCAAGATAAAGTATTTTGTGTTTTTTAAATCCTCGGAATTTTAAATAACTATCGCAATTAAATTTAACTGACTGCCTATTTCTTTCATCAATAACATTTTATATTTCTGTTAATTTCATATACAGTGGCTCAGACAATTGAGAGTGCACCTTACTTTTACTTCATAAATCTGAGTTTCAACATAAATAACACATTACCAAGAGGAGCAAACAAGTTTTTTATTTTTACACATAACAAATGGTTTAATTTAAAGCAAAAATAAAGAACAATCAACGAAACAATTCTAAACTGAAAAGTTTCAGAAGCATTTTAAATAAACATACTCAGATTTTTGCCTCAAAAAATTGAGAATACACCAATGAAATTTTTGTAATATCTGCCATAGAAGAAAGTGTCGGTATTTAGTTGCATGTCTTTTGGCTTTTATAATGGCCTCTAATCGTCATGGTAACAATTCGACGACTTTTTGGTAGTATCTGAAGATATTTTACCTCATTCTTCATGCAAGACTTGTTTTAAAGGGGTTTTGTTTCTAATTTTGTGTTTTTGGATTACTATTTCGAGTGCTTCTCTCAGGTATTCAATGGCATTGATGTCGGGGTCTGTAACGGTGTGTGTAACTGCTGTTTACAACGAAAAAGACAACATCTTGTCGTTACGTGCATTCTATTTGTGGTCGTTATTCTCCTGGGAAATTAAATTTCCATCTAAATTCAAATTTTTTGCACTTTCCTTTAGATTGCTGCGAAGTATATCCAAGTAAATCATACGGTTTATAATGCCATCTATAAGAATTAAATTTCCTACCCCGGATGAAGCCATATAACCACAAATCATGGCGGAGTCACCACCATGTTTAACTGTAGGACGTAAATTTTTTTGATCCAAAGCAGTATTAGGCTTTCTCCTTACGGTGTGACGGCTGTCATTGCCAAAAATATTGAGTTTTCTTTCATCACTAAATATAATTTTTTTCAAAAGTTATTGGTTATCATTTGATCAGTTTTTGCAAACTTCAAGCGCTTTTCCTGGATTTGTAAGCTCTGACTAACTAAATTTGAATGCTTTAGGGTATTTATCATAGAAAAAGTGGAAAGATCCTGGCTCACAACATGGAATATGAAAAGCATTGACGAAAATAATCATCCATTATAGCAACGATTTGGTTTTGAGTAATTATATTTATGCTCCGTTTTGAAGCAACATGAAGGCTATTTTGATACATATCTTGTAATTTCAAGACTTTGGTAGATTTGGTGATACTTGAGACTATACCATCTCTCCAAACTTGTCCTTGAAATTTGGCCCTGTCGAAATTCAACGTACATCACCACTGTTTAAAAGGTGGTTTTTAATCGGGTTATGAAATGAAACCCTTCGATTATGATGTCGAGATCTTATCATCGGGCCGTTATTAGAAGATTTTCCTTTGTAAGAGTAAAAGACGATTTTTGAGTGCTTTTGCTAATTATTTCAAATGTTGGTAACTGATTTATGGACGCGTTTTGAAAATAAACTTGCAGTTTTTTAATCCAATTTTTACTTATATGCAAATCAGAGGGTTTATGTCTTTGAATATGTAGTAAAAGTACAATATATTATTCCAATTTTCAATTTAATACCGAATCTCTACTACTAATAAAGATGTATGTATCTGACTGTGAATGTATGA
>JAPMOR010062154.1:628750-670085 GCA_026543865.1 Argiope aurantia | reverse complement strand
GGACGCAATGTATCAGTATGCAATCAGTACGAAACGACCACTCAGGATGCAATGTATCAGTATGCAATTTTTAAAATATTTTTTCGAACTATGAAAAATTAAAAATAGAAAGATAAAACAAATTACAAAAAAAAAAAACTGTTGTACTTATATAATGCTTGTTCTTAAACTCTGTTAGCAAAATATTTCAGTTCATATGAAATTAATCGTGAAATCCATAACGATAGTATCATCAGACAATTTATACTTTCAATGCTTTTTGTAGAACCTTCATTATTTTGTTTCTGTAGCAAGTTTAAACAATAATATAGCATTACTTAAAAACTGATATCAAGTTAATGGAAAAACAGTTTTAAATAATAGGTGCCAAAATGTCTTAACTGAGCTCTAATATTATAATGCATAAACACGTAATATGCTTAAAAAGAGATTAAATCATCGCAAATATCGTTTATTTTTTGTTTCAAGGTTATTTGCGTGAACAATTGTACTTTGTTTTTACATAACTACTTTCCTTTATTAGGAATTATTCTTAAAATATTCAAATGCTGTAATTGAGGAAATGAAGGAGCATTTTCCGCAAATGTTTCAGAACAAAATACGGCTGTCCATAAATCATGCGACCCAAAATTTCTTTTTTTTTTCGTAGTTATTATTGCCTGATTGTTATTAAGAATTTAAACAAATGATGAATTAAAAATATAAATGATGTTAAACTGTTTTCTCAATACTAATTGCAAATCACAGAAATTTGTTTACAGTTCTTCATGTATGCTATTTTTTTAAAAAAATAATTTTGAAGACAAAATAATAGATTTTTGATAAAGGTAAGAAAAAAATTCAACTTTGAAAATAAAGCACAACTCATTCTCTCACAATCACACAAACAACAGGAGGATAGGATCATTTTAACATACATAAATGTAAAAACAATAAATAAATATTATAATCTAAAATTAATGAAAAAAATTTAAGCACTTATAAATTGGTTTCATTTAATTGAAAATGTATAACACTGGTATTGTTAAAGAAGTTTATATAATGATTTAATGATTGTTATTTCAATTTTAACTAAGCAGATTTAAAATCGTTTGAGATTCGAATTAAATTAGAACTCTGATTTTAATAACTGTTACTGCAAAATCTTACGAACATAAGAAAAATTGCAAGTATTGTAGAATTTTTCGACGATTTCATAAAAATTCTGTGAATATGATCATGAAAGAATAAAGTATATTTGAAAGAGTGAATTTAAATTACGTCGAGAAAAAATAGAGATTTTCACTTAAAAAAACAAATCACATTTTTAATATATTCAAAAATTAGAGATGAAAAATATTATTCATTACATCATTTGAAACAGAATAGAGAACATTTTTGGCATTATATAAACTTCTTAGATTCACAGATAATAACTGATCAAAGAATTTATAAGCTATTTCTTTTAGTGTGTAAGCATGTAGCGTTAAATGTAAACTATTCATATATCATCAGCTTTTTCTTTTTTTTAATCTCTTTATTTTAGCTCAATTTTAATGACCTTCTACATATTTGATAAACTTTCAATACATCTAATTTATTAAACCTTGTAAAAAATGTAACGAAAAGTCTTCAACTAAATTAAAATTCTTAAACAAATTTTAATCTCTTTTTTAATTAATGAAATTTTTTAAATATTTGAATTTTAAGTGTGTAGGGCTTTCTATCATTAATTTTTAATTCTAATCTCCATTTTGGATTTCTAATTATATTTTTTAATATTACAACTTGCATCAAAGTGTGATTTTCTTCGAAAAAAATAGTCTTAGAAAACTCTTGGTAATAACTATTGCACAACAATATTAAAATTTTTTTTGTTATTTTTGTCAAATATTAAGACATTTTATTTAAATTTTGTCTCGCAGTGGGTAAAAGAACTCTTTTTATTAACTCACATTTAATATTAAAGAATTTTTTTAAAAAAAAATATTATTTGCAATTTATTAGAATTGATTTTTCTTAAAGAATATCCATCAAAATAGTTTTGAAAATTATCGTCTGCATTTCTGATTAGTTTTTGTGAAAGGATGAATAATAATTCATATTATATGACATTTCTGATAAAGTTTAATTACTCATTTTAATTAATTCTATTATTTCATGAGTATTTTCTGAAATTCACATTATTAATTAAAAATTAGTTTTTAAACCGGCACAAAAAATATTTGGAAATAATTAAATTTCTTGACTCGAATCATTTTATTCCTGTGTATTATGAATAAACACGATCGATTTCATTTCACTTACCTTGGGAATGAAGGATTAAAAGCCCGGAGACGCGCAACTGGTGTGCTTCCCGATCAATGTGGATGGAAAAACTGAATTTTAGTCTTCGCAGACGATAATGTAGGGTTGGAAGGGGGCGCCCCGGACGTTCGGAAAGACGGAAATGAGACGAGCGCGGGAGTCATGTGAATTTTTTCTCCCCCTTTTGAATGCGATGATAGAGTTATGTAAACAAAATATGATTTATAGACTCGGGTGAAGACGCGCTTTAAATGATATTTGAAGGTAAATTTCGTCATGAAAGCAAATATGCTTATCTGAGTTAGAGAAGCAATTTTCTTGATGACTCGAAGCTAATTTTTGGAATGAGGCAAAATTCTTAAACTTTTGTTAGAATTTCTAACATATTATGAACAGCGAGTGATATGGATAATAATGTCGTGATCATTAAAAATCATCACGTAAAATGCCAGATGTCACAAAAATACAGGGTGATAATAAATGAATCTCCGAACTTTTCAGGGATATTACAAGAAACTAAAGCAAAGTACAGCCTTGTTGTTCAAAAATAATATTTGAAAGTTGAAATTCAACACAATTATAAGTGTTTAATAGGAGCCTCCGAAAATTCGATGGATATCGAAGCATACTCATTCCGGAATTTTTTTTAAGCAAGCCTGGCGCGAAACTTTTAAAGAATACAAGTATGCGTGTGTGGCAATATTTGGAAAGGGGGTCTTTTTTAAAAGTAAATAAAAAAAATCTTTTAAAGTAAAAAAGAATTAAGTGTTAACAGCGAAATCAATTAAGTTCATTTACTATGTTAAACAATCATTTTTTTGCGAAATTATGATTTTTTTAAAATTTAATATCCTTAATGTTTGAACAAGTTTCTTCAAACCTTTTGAATTTTGTTTCAAAGTATATTTTTTCGGGAAGCCAGTGATTTTTACATTTGCATTTCCGTATGTCTAAATTCTGTTTCACTTGTTTAGGTGCTAGTTTCTCAAATTCTATTGTTTGGTAGTATTTTCTCATTAAAAAAATCCATAAATTAAAATCTAATGTATATTTTTTATTCCATTCAGGTATAACAATTTCTCAATATGTCTTGCAATTCCTGAACTAGAGAATAAGTAATCTATTCTTCTAGAAATATTTTATAGCTGTTTTAGTGCTTCACAGTTTGAAAAAAGTTGAATATTTCTTATTATTTATCAGTGGAACCCCATTATTTAAAGAATGAATAGAAATATGATTAATATTTTAATTCAGAAATTCGATATACATTTCTTAAGCAATCTGCAAATGTTTAAGCAAATCATTTGACAAACTTCAAAACTAAAAGATTTTTGCTTTATATCTCTTTTTAGCCAAGAAAAAAAAAAGCCCTAATGTTTTTGTCACTTAACTTGTATATTTTGGATTTACAGATATTTCTTCAAGCTTCTTTATGCAAGCAAGCATTCAAAAATATAATTATTTTCGAACGTTTTTTTTTTAAATCATCTCGAAATTAATCACATACTTTCTTAAGGATGCTAATTTAAAAATTATTGACGAAATCAGTTAAAGTAAGTTTATAATAAAGGATGCTAATAAAATTGTTAATCACATAGAATTTTAACACTATTAATAAAAGAAATTCTAATATAACATAAATTTTCTGACCTCCATGTTATTTATCATGATCCAAAATGGGGTCACGTTTCATATTTACGAAATCTTATTTTAAACCATTGAAATGGAAACTGCCTGTAAATTCACATCAAAAGCAATCTTTATTCCAGGAATTCGAAGAAAGTTTTCTTTAAGAATCCGCTGGTTAACAATCAGATTCCAACAAACGATATTTAGAGTACTCCCGTGTTTCCAGATGCTAATCATCAAGTGGCAAACTCCTTCAGAATAAAGAGAACGCTGCGTCTTCAGAATTCACTCCCCCCCCCCGGAGAATCGTCTGAGATGTTTTTCATCCCTCTGGAGAAGATGAAAGGGGGGGGGGAGGAAGCACTTAAAAATCTCTTTTCCTGAGAGAGCAGGAATTTGCAGACGATTTGCCTTAAGGTGGTTTTAAAAAAAAGTCTTTCATCCTTCAAATTTCTAAAGAGTTCGATTCTCTTTTGTCTTTGACTTTAAATGAATAGAATTTCGAAATGAGATTCAAGAGTTCGCATGTTATAGAATAAAATTGGATACATTTTACAGCGGTGAGAATTTTTTATAACGAAAATGAGATTTAAAAAATGGTATTGGTGCTTTCTAAAATTAAAAGGTGAAAGATTAAATTTCTACATTCAAATATTAGTATCAATTTCATGTATTCATTTCATTCATCTTTCGATTTTATGCATTTTAATCTTAGCTTAAATATAAATATGCATATTTCATTCTGTTACTGTTAATTGATTACAAGTTTAAGACTTTCATTCTGGGAATACGTGCGTGAGCACCCTAAGTAGAAGAAAGATGTCCCATTTCCTTTATATATACATAGGTTTATTGTTATTTTAGCGCTTTCAGGATACTCTAAATACTGGTAGAATTATGCATTAGCCGCCTTTTTTTCCAGTCAGTCTCTGGAAATAACAATTGCATCCAATTCAATCTTTTATTCATAACTTAGTGTACATGATTCCTTCTACAAATCGAGATAGTAAAAAATATTTTAGTTTGTATGCTTGCATTTCCTTAATATCCTTGCATCTGTTCTGCTTATTTTGTACATGAACCTTCCTACTTTACTTTGCAACTTTTGAATGGCTTTTGTCATACAATATTCTTATAAAACATATATAGCATATATAAATACCTTTGCGAGCCATTTAAATACAAAACGACGTCTCATATAGTAGTGAAGTAACGTGTATCTATAGTAAAATGCCTATGTTGAATTTATTGTGACAGATTGCAACGCTCCTAGTGGTGAAATAGGGAAGTTATAAAAAATGACTCGGTAAATAAAGGACATGGGCCAAAAAATCGGGTTTGAAAGATGTAAATTACATCATAATAAAAACATAAGAAAATAACAGAGGGATTTGACTTTAAAATCGCTGGAGATATTTCGATTAAAATTATAAAATTTCTGTAACTTGTAAAAGGGTTCGTTCTGAAATTGAAAAGTGGTATCCCTCCTTAGAGTGCATTTTCTAGATTTTTATTATTATTATTTTTGTTTACTTTCTTCTCTGCTGAAATTTCGCTTCAGCGTTAATTAACTCGGCCAAACTGTATGATAATACAGGAGAATACATTTTTCAAGACGCGCAATGTTTATAATTTTAATCGTAAATATCTCCGTAGATTTCACAGGTAATTCCATGAAATATTTTCCTAAATTTTTATTGTGGTATAGCGTACAATTTTTAACTGGACGTACTAGTCGATATCCTTTATTTTCATAGCTAATTTATTTTTTGTAATTTCCTATTATGTAATTACAAAATTGCAATTGAAATTTTGTAATTATTTTCTTATTTTTTGTAATTTCCTTGTTCTGCTACTTGGAGCTCTATAATTTGTCCAAAAAAATCAGCATAGTTACTTTACTATAGGTAAGTAAGTCCTTCATTTCACTTCCCTGGCTATACGAGACGCTGTTTTGAACTTAAAAAGATAATAGCAATCAGCCGTTTATGTTTGTTGTAAAATAAATATATGTACATAAATATGTGCTGTATGTGGCATATTTATAATGGATTTGAGAGTACAGGATGGAAAACATATAATGAGATAAGTTAATGAGATAAACTTCTAAATGGGATACGCAAAATCCATAATTCTCCTATGAATTATCTACCTACAGCATGAATCGTGACAGCATCATTTCTCATTTAGGTATCCCTCTTATGATCTTTCCCATCGCTTTCCAAACGATGAATTCATAAATAAAAAAGTAAATCATTTGAAAAAAAAATCGCTCGTTAAGGCCATGACAAATCCTCCTTTTAGTTAAAACCCTCTTCCATTCCGACCACCCACTTACTCTCCTCTACTTGCGCCGCAGGAATAAAAGCGATTTGTCATTCGTAAAAGCAGGAAAATGGATAAAAGTAGGGATGTAATGGATGTTGTTGCTATTCTGTACGGTAGTTTTCGTTTGAATGTTTATTCTCTTTTTAACAATATTTTCATATTTGTTAAGAAGAGGATTTCATGAAAATTTTTATTAGGAAATAAATTAAGTTTGTTGTGCAGAGAGAGTGCAAAAAACAAAACAAAAAAAAACAGGTATGTTGATTATATTTTGGGTTAATTTAAATATGCTAATATTCTGTTATAAAATTAACCAAAATGATTAGTTTAGTGGGATTTGGTTGTTCTGGACAATTGTAAGATGATGAGGACGACAGCTGAGTCGACACACTCTCTCTCCAACATCTACAAAAGAGCATCCTCCTTGGAATCGGTTTTCGAACTTTTTATCCGCCATATATTAAACAAATAAGTGCAATAAAATTACTGACGATATCATACGTAAAATCTTTAGTAATTATAAAGTGATAATCTTGTTCCCTACCTTAAGATAAGTTGTGATTCACTAAATTAATTATGTAGTTTAATTAATATATATAATTATCTAGAGCCGTTGACGTTTAAAATATCCCAGTTTCTTTTATCTGTATCATTAATAGATGCTAAGTACCAACTTCTATTATGGTGTCTATCGAATGAAGTAGTTTTTCTTTATTTGACTGATTTATCGATGTGCAAATAAAATTAAACATATATACAAATTAGTCATAGAATCTTAAATTTGTCGCAAAAAAAATCAATGAGCTGAGAACAGCAATTCTTGTCACTTAATATTTATACTGATCCATTAGCGATTATTGCCAATATTTTTCTCATTGATTCAATTTAATCGTTTAAAAGCAGAGGGCTATCATTAGCACAGAAGATAAAAGCCAAAGCAAGGGATTCAGACATTTGATTCGAAAGAAGAATTTTTGAGATCTTTTTTGAAATCGAATTTCGAAGGATCGCCAAAACTGGTAAACCAATGTGAATTTTTGAGTTTCGAATAATAAATTATGTAACACGATCAAGTTGGTTGCTGGAGATTTTCATGGCAAAGAGCAAATTTAGACCAGTTTCTTATGAAATTCCTATAGGAGCGAAATCTTACTCATATTTGCTAATCATCTCTGATTTATATTTTAGGAACAAGATATGGGCCATTGACCTAGGAAGCCTAAGTGTCTTAGCCCAAGGGAAGTGTCTCACTTTTCATTTTATAAAGACTCTTTGACTCAAAGACTTGATTAATTCCGTTAGATTTGTGAAATTAGTCAAAAACGGCCACTTAAAAGAAAATCTATGTTTTGTTGCCGGTTGCATTCAGAATAAATACTGTAACGGACACGAAAACTTAAGTCGCTAAATAGAAAATAGTTATAGCGTTAAATATAAACAACTAGATAGCTCGCTCAACGCTTGAAAGAAATAATCTCTTCAATTCCTTCTGTGTTTCGATAGGGAATTACGTCACATGGAAATTTCTACAAGAATCTAGAGATCGTGATTCTTAATGCAGATAAAGGGAGTGAACTTGTGCGTTTTTCTGGGCCTTTAATTTTGTCATCGGGGGGGGGGGGACTGGATTCAGTCATCGGGCGTTCATTCAGTATCAATTAAATATTGCTGTCAATCTTTCGTTCTAGCAAAGGGACTCGTGTGAAGGGGAAGGAGAATGACAGAATCGAAACAATTTAAATAAGTTTTATATATCTCTTGTTATAAGTTAATTTGCATCATTTGGTATATTAACTAACATTAGGGGTCATAAAAACTAGAACTGAAAATATAATTTTTAATGCATAAAAATTGTTAGATATTTGGCAAGTCATAGGAACGCGGCAAAAATTGCTCTATCTTTACTTCTAAAATATTTTACCATCTTTTTTTGTCCATTTTTACCTGCGAGGCATGTAGAAATAGAAGAGAAGAGAAAGATCTTTCCTTTTCGAGAAAGTTTCTTTTTTATTTTTCGTGTTTTGACGTGGTTTGCGAGATTTTTTTTTCCACCTCTGAGAATTTCCAAGGATTTCAAGATTTATCTCGTGTTTATTTCAGAGAAAATAGGAATGAATTAAATATCCTCGCTTGAAGAAAAGAGCAATTTACATCTTTCTGCGTTTAAAGCAATGGGAATTTTTAATCCATCATCATCATCATAATTAATCAGAGGCAAATTTAGCATTGTGTAGACTTGGGCAATGCATATTATGAGAACCCTCTTCCACTCAATTGTCAGTTTAATTTCCCATTTCAGCCAGCCGAAAACAAGCACAGCGACAAAATGACTGAAAGATTAATCACACTTATTACTAGTATTACTTCATGGTTTTCTTTCTTACAAATATAAACATTTAATTGTTTAGAAATACTGTAAGCAAATGACTCA
Organism: Argiope aurantia; assembly: GCA_026543865.1. NCBI lineage: Eukaryota > Metazoa > Arthropoda > Arachnida > Araneae > Araneidae > Argiope > Argiope aurantia. The sequence continues at coordinate 661,411 of JAPMOR010062154.1, read as the reverse complement.
TTTGAAGCAAATACTGCTTCAAAATTTATTTTATAGAACCTATTAAATTTGATATAGCATAACTAATGAATGAATAATCAATATTCCTATATAGAAGGCGGTTGCGAATGAATAGCCCAATTTTTCAGGTATATAAAAAGAATATATATATATAATGCAGCCTTGTTCTTCATTGGAAATCAAGAATAACAATTAAAAGTTTAAATTCAATAAAGTTATAAGTGTTTAGCGCAGCCTCTCCAAAAATTTGAAGGTTATCGAAGCGGTACTCATTTCGATTTATTTTTTCCTTTACGCCTGGCATAAAGCTATGAAAAGATGCAGATATGCGTGTATGGCTACACTTAATGTTTTTTTCTGGGGTTACTTCAAATATCAGGTGTTTGCTATCCCACTGCTGAACTAATGAAAAGATATGCATACCTGCAAGCCTTCTACGGGATGAGTTACCGTATTGCTTTGAAAGCATTCGTATTTTTGGAGTGACAGATATTGAACACTTATAACAGCATTAAATTAAAATTTTCAATTGCTATTTGTAGTTTACAATGAATAACAAGGCTGAATTTCGGTTTATCTATTAATAGTACTACAAAATTGAGATATTCGTTTATAATCATTGTATTACAAAATTCTAAAGATCAGTATTTTCATGTAACTCCTTAATCATACGATAAGCATAAATACGGATGACATATAGCATTTATAGACATATTTTCTTTTCTTGTGTTCTTTTTCTTCAAGAGCAACAATGAATTGCAAAATTAAATTGGTGTATCTCATTTCACACGAATCACGTGAGTGTTCAACGGCATTTATTAAACAGTAAATAAACACATTTCTTTCACCTAATTATCAAGTGGCAAATCTTTGAACTTTCAAACTTTCATCTACCCAAACCCCTCGCCAAATATCGTCAGAAATGCTTCTTATTCTTAGCTCTTTTGGAGAAAAATCAAAAAACTTTAAAAAAAATATTTTTCTCTTAAAAATTCTTGATAGAAAGAGCACACTAATTATTTCACTTCGATGCCATCATTATTATTTTTTATTTCTTCGAAATAATTTAGACGTTCTTTTCGATGCGTTTCAAAGAAAAAGAAGAAATCATAATATGAATAGTATGTCGCGTTTTATTCTGTACAGATAAATCTGGCCTCATAAAAAAACCCTCATTATTTTTAAAATAATACCAATAGAATATGAAAAAGGAATGAAAAAGGGCCCTCGGTTCTCTTTTTTTTATAACTATTTGTAAAAAATAATAATAATATCTTTTAAACAATTCAGGTTAAAGTAACTGCTAACAAGGCACTGACCATTTTTCTCAGTAGTTGGCGCTTGAGTAATTTTCATCTTGAGTGATGCTGTTCCAATTTGACCCAGTGGATCTTATGGATGATTCCTTTTTTAATAGTCATTTTAAAGTGTGTTTGTGTGATTTTTACTTACCCCCCACCCCCATGATTTTACTTGCTTATCCAGATATATAAATCTTCAAATTGTGTGGCAGTATATGAATTTTTTTATTAGTAGTATATTTTTATATTTATATTCTTCGCATATTTATTCTTATTTTTCTAGAGCTTTTCAGTTTTATGAAATTTTTGTATCTGTTACGGCCAAAGCCTGAAATCGGCCAATTCGTGTTTTGGCCAACGTTGCTGTAAACTTACCGGCCAATGTCCGATCTTTTCTTGATTTCGGGCTTTGGCCGGCCAGTTCGTGAAGTGGCTTGGGACGATCGGCCAAAGTAGGAAGGAAGGAATAAAGAGCAGATTGTTTTACACAGTGTTAAAAATGAAGTATTTAAAAAAGAATACTTTTGTGTACTGTTTTTTTAAGTACAATTGTTTCAGAAAAGAGTTCAAATATTAGTGACACCTCTGAGTTAAAAATAAGCTTTTATTTTATAAGAATATGATCTCGTGTAATTCTGTTCCCATACTAAAGCCATAATAGAAATTATTCAGTGAACATATATGCTGTAACAACGCGATAGTGTGAAGAAGATTAGATTTGCACCCTTCAAAATGACGAATTATATCTTGAGCAAATGCGTTGCGTATTGTGTATGAATCCAAAGGCAAACTGAGTACTCCATTTGTCAACTACCTTTAAGGGTGATCCTTAGTCTTTTTCTTTTCCACAGACCTAATGTTAAGGATCCCAGATCACATTGTTTGCCAAAATATCGGTTCAAAAAATATGAAATCTTTTGCAAAGGCAAAATAGCAAATATAAGGGCTAATTAAAACAAATATGAAGGGAAAAAAGTTTTGTTGTTAATATTATTTAAAAACATTTTTTTAATAATGTAATTTTTTAAAATTAATTTTCTTAATTTAATTTTGGCGTCATCTGTCGAATTTCACATGTCATTTATATTTTACCCATAAATGTCATTATATTTATTTTAATTTATCCTTAATATTGCTTTTTTCCCTTGTAAAAAAGTTCGTATTTTATTAATCGATATTTTGGAAGAGAATGTCATTTGGAAAATTTAGCATAAAAGTCTATGGAGCAGAAAAAGATTGACGATCATCCCTAAAATATTTCTTGGAATGCACCACTTTTGTGCGAGTTAGCCTAGTTGACAGCTCATTAAGCTACAGATCTAGCGGTCTGTGTTCGAATTCCTCTGGGACCAACCATGTCAGTCGAGATTGCTTTTTGCATAGTTAGATTTGCATAATTTCTGCAGATTTGGAAAAACACATACTCATATTCGAATCCCTTCACGTATTCAAAAAGAGAGGACATGCATTTCTCAAATTTAAGTCTATTGTGCTCGGAGCTATTAAAGCAACATGAAGTACTCAAGAATGAGTACATTCTTCTTATTTGTGAGTATTCTGTTTTAATAGTGAATTTTACTCATTTCAAATGACGAAAACAATTACGATAGTGCTAAACGTCATTTATTACAACAAGTTGAACTTCCATGGCATTTCGAATGACATAACCGTTGATTCCTCCTACATTTACAGATATTTGTTCCGCACTTGGCATTGCAATTACATCTACCATTATCACATTTGGCTTTGGCCAAAGATTCCCAGCTACTTCGCGAAATGGTCAGCCAAAGTAGAATATACAATATTAATTTCAAATACTTCGGACTTTGGCCAAAACGCGAATTGGCCAGCCAATTCGCGAACTCGCCGAACTTCGGGCTTCGTAACATATCTAAAGAGATCAAATTTTGAATGAAAATCAGGTCTCAAAAAGAAAAAAATTATCTGTTTGAATCTCAGCCTGTAAGTCGCACTAGATAAAATTTTCAGGCCGGCTTCATTTTTATCCTTTTTATCCTGCTAATTTGTTAATGGTTTCTAGACTCCTGACTTTCATAAATACCATTTTATTATTATTTTTTATTTTTTTGTAAGAGTTGAATATTCTGATGTGTTAATGGTCACCAGAAGTAACAATAGTACTACGTCCAAGAAGTGTCATAAGGTAACATGTTATCACATAATTTTGTGATATCACAGCAATTATTACACTGATGTAGTGGTATCAATTCATACTATCATTGTAACTTCAAATTCTACGCACGAGTTTAAAAGAACTGGGAACATTTGTATCTTAAAAAAAGTTGATTTTTTTTTTCTTTAATTTTAGTCCAAATTAATAGTGATTATTTCAATGATTACAGAAATATTTTATTTGTATTTTTTTTACAAATAGAAAATTTATAAATTGCCTATAAATTTGGAATCTAATCGGAGCTTCTTTGATAGAAAGATAAAGATTTGCCTTTTTCTCGAAACATCTTTTCTTCCAATTTCGGTACGCATAGAACATATTCTTTTCATTATAATCACATGAAATCTCATAGAACAATATTTACAAATATTGTGCATCTGTTAAACCTACTTTTATTTTTTCTGCTTAATGGCATTCATTTTTAGAGAGTATTTATCCTGCAAAATACTATATATTTTTTAGATTTTCAAGTTACATGACATTCATTATTTCTCCGAAATTTTTTAATATCAGTGAATTAGAATGAAAATAAGTTCGCTGTAATTATTAATCCTATGCTTATATATTTTCATTCATTTCGAAGGAATTTTACTGTGAAATATTTTTTTTCTGAGGGTACCGATTTGTGGTTACGAACTTGAAAGTTGTCGCAGCACATCACATATTCGATTCGCCATTAAAAAAACAACTATTTTAAGAAACATATTTTTCTACTGTTTTACAATTAGAATAAAACATTCGTCCAATATATCTTAAATTTTATATCCGGGATAAAATTTACTAGTAAAAAAAAAATCCTCTTTCTTTATAACAAAAATTTGATAGCTTTCGTTGTCGGAAACATCCATTTCACTTGCTGAAACAAAGGGGATGCGATATCCAAACACAACATAAGACAATGCGCAGTTACATTTGTAGTGTGATAATGATTCACTTGCTAATAAAATAATTTTTGTGATATCTCAGAAGAAGTACATAATAACTGCATTTCACTAAAGAAATGTAAAGTTTTAAAACTGTTGTAGCTATTTTTGAATTTAATTTATTCTAAATTTTAGCTGTAAAATATTTAGATTTGTCAATAAAATATAATCATTTACAAATATTTTATAGAAATAGAACAGTCTGTAATCCTTCTTAAGATTATGTGATAAAGCCCTATTTATATAATATTGTGAAAACAGGAAAGAGTAAGGTGACGGTTATTCAAAGAAAAAATTTAATTTGTTTTATCTGTTTGATTACACAGTTCAAATTTTAGTTTCATTTCAAGTTTTAGTACAGGATCACAGTTTAATTTCATAGTTGTAATAAATCATGTAAATATAATGTTGATATTTGGTAATAAAAACTGTAAAAATTCAATTTTGAAAATATTAATATCTCAGTGACGTATTTTATAAACTCCATTTAATTCGGAGAACCAAGACAATATTTATAATTATAATCGAAAAATATTTTCAATATACTGAATATAGTTTTAATAAATGCAAACTCTATTACTCTTAAAGTATTGTATAAACCTTTTCGTTTTAATTAGGCGCAAAAAGTTTTTAATTTCGAGAGAGAATTTTGAAAAGAACTCGTGTGAGCTTAATTTTTTCCATCCATGCGAGAAAAAGGATTCGATTTAAAAATCTCGGCGGACATACAAAGATTCTTTAAGATCCTCACCCTTTCATTGGGCTTAAGACGTAAATTGAAGGAAAGCCATATAACTAACTCTTCAACACAATTATGCCTTTTGCCTCATACCAAATAAAGATCTGTTTCGTCCTCCAACAATCCCATATACCACCACCTAAACGCGTTTTCTTGGTTTCTGTTTGTGTAATAGTTTATTTTATTCGATCATTCCAGCTATCAGGAATCCCCTAAAGGGAAAAGAACTAAATAAAGTTTTCTTTTAGCAAGGAATAATAAAAATCCTTTTATTTTCAGTACAACACTCGAAATTCAATTAGTGTGCGCTAACACAGCGCCCACACACACGAATGACGTCGCTTTCTAACTGGCCTATCAGATTACGAGTAGTAGGATTTATTTAAGAGGACTAAGCGATTTGATTGGATGGTTTCAGTCAATAGTTCAAGATGCAGGGCTTCGCCAGTGTTTACTTCGCAGTGAATTGAGTGGATTAATATTGAATGGTGTTGAGATTTGTGATACATTGCTGTGTAGTTGAATGCATCGATGCTGAATCACGAATAGTAGAATTGAGAATTGTTGAATGCAGTCATTATGGACAGATCCACAGTATTGCAGAAAAGACCCAGAAAGCTGAATTATAATGACCCTCGTGTATAACAAACCAATTTCATTCCGAAATTTAAATCGAGTTTTACAGGAGGATGAAATAAATTAAAACAATACTTAAAAACACACTTTTATTTGTACGCTATTGTATTCTATTTTTATTATTCTTTCTTATTTTAGCTTTTAATTTATTATTCATTATTAAAGATATTATGAAATCGGATAATCAGTGTCTTTTTTTTAACTTATATTCAAGTGATATTACTGGTATCAAATAAAAATGTAACTATATTCATTTATTAACCAACAGTTACATTTCAGAAATAATAAAATAGAACTTTGTTTTAAAAAAAGAAATACCCAAAAATTCAAAACTCGAGCACTTTAGAAAGTGAATGTTGAATCGATAAACATTCTATTTTGACTCGTACGAAAAATTGAAATAAATTGAATGAAAAAATTGCTTTGCATCAATGCTCTAATGATAATCAGATCTGCGTCTCCATTGATTTTGCTGAAGGTATTCCTCTATTCTGAGTCGCAATCAGACAGCGGTTACAACGACTGAGATGTCAGTCCGTTTCAAAAAATTCCTCACCTCTCCAGTGAGAGGGCATGTAAATTCCTGAGAGATGTTAATGAGCATGTAGATTGCTTTATCTTTGCGATGGAATCGGGTAATGAACACGGCATCTTACAGTCTTCACACCAGCGTCCCATTAAAAATCTTTAAAACTGAATTTCACTGGAGTCGTGCTCACTTAATAGATGTTTAGAGAGTTGCATTCATTTCGTGAGCATCTGCTCATTCTAAAGAATGTTAAGTCAAAACACAAGATTTGATAATGTAAAGTGAAATGCATAGCAACGTTTGTCGTCTGGGACACCAGCATACTTCATTTACTCTGCAACCTCAGAACTTAAAGCAAACTGCAATCATGCCATTCAATTCGACATTTTACTTCGAAAAATGATGCAAAATAATGTAAACATATTCTCATTGAATTTTAAGTATGAATGAAAACATAAATTTTAGAAAATTATTTATGGTAGAATGTAGTCAAAGAATATCTCATGTAAAAATTCTTTCTTTCCTTCTTAGAAAAGTATTTGCATTCTTCTTCATATATACATGCATGAAAAGAAAACGTCCACATGATTAACACTAAAAAAGTGAGAACCAAAATTTTTAAAGATGTAGGCGTTGAGAAAATTCAACTATTGTTTTTCACGTTAAAGTGCCAAATGATTCATTCTTTAATATGGTAAACGTAAAAATAGCCTAATCATTTTCTAAATAGTTCAAAAGAGCGTATAAAGAGTCGTTAGTGTTAATGCTCCTACAGCTAAAACGAACAACTTTTTTAACAACTCTCAGTTATTTCTATTTTTAGCATTTGCAAACGTTTGCCTTTTTTATTTTTTCAAATCTGAATATGTAAATTATGCTTTATTTTTCTTTTTCATGCAAAGAAACATTTGTTGACAATTTTAAGAAAGAGTTTTAATATTCCAGTACACTATTTTCAAGAATATTTAGCTCTTAAACGTTTGTTCTAAGAAACTTTGTCGGAGATAAAAATAATTCTGTAGTGACATAGCCTAAAACATTTTAAATTCAACGCTAACAGAGGTGAGGACTTAAAAAATTGTTAAAACTTAAAACGTGTTAAAACGAATTAGTGTAAAACTTAAAAAAAATTGTAATTTTGAAGCTATATCCAGAGACGAAGAAAAAAAAGGGAAGAGAAAATGGCGCAAGAGCAACGCACTTTACTTTTCTTGGAAACCTTTCTCAACGAATTTAGAATTCTTTCTGTTAAAAACATACGAAATAAATAGTGAGAGAAAAATGCAGATATTTTCCCGCCCTTTCATCTTTCGAAAATCTCCAGCTGCTTATTCTCCGAGGATTACGTCGAAATTGCCTCACGAAATGATAGTTACTTCAGAGAATACATTTCTGAAGCGCCACGAACTTTTAAGTTTATTTAATAGATGGTTTGTTGAGTCGATTAGACTGTTATATAAACTTCGAGGGAAAAAAAACTTTTATTTTTCTTTCAAGCTGTGAAATACGTTGTTCTATTTGAGGAATTGAGTTGTTTCTTCGTGCATTTGTGAGCAAACGATAAGGCAATTTGTTCATCGTTTATACATAAAAATAAAAAATAAAAATATCATTCAGTGTAGAGACAAATTAATTCACTCCTTTCATTATTTATAATTGATATTTATTTATTTTGAATTTCCAAAATGATTTGTAATAACACTCATTAAATATTTAAAAAGATTTGAATAATTTTCATAACTGGATATACGAATCACAGTAATTAAATATAATACTTATATTTTAAAAATATTCCACGGATTCGTGGTTTATGAAGTAACTAATACGAAAGTAAGGAAGAAAGTTTAAGTCGACATTGTTCTCAGCTTTTTTATCGATCTCTATAAAATAATACATTTAATTCCATTACATAGTTAAAATGTACATGTAGACATTCTAGAAAAATAACCTTTTCTCCTTGAAAGCGTTAGCTTCATTGGCTACAAATTTCTCGCATAAATCACATTCTAAATTTTTCCTACAGTTCCTTGAGTGTGTCCAATCAATTTTAATATAAATGGAAGAACTTAAAGTCTATCATTGAATCAATTGTGTCTAAACTTTAATCTTAATTTGAATTCACACACCAATATTCATCTTTTTAATTCAATGCAACCTATTGCTATCGTTTCTTAAAATAGATAGAAATTTTAGAAACACAGCAAGAGCTTGAACGATAAGAATAACCGAGGTTTCCTGATTGAATATGACTATTACAATAATTTGTGCATAAAATCATATAAGTTTACAGATAAGAGACCAACAAAAAGGAAAATGGCGAATTGGACTTCAATTTATTTTTCCACGGAAGGATATAAATGACACGCGTGAATGATGGTGGAACGCGTCTGTTCGCACCTGGATACAAGAAGGAAGAGCCTGAAGTTTTTTTTTTCCCCTCGCCGCTTTGACTGTTGGATTCTTACAGGGATTTCTTTGAAAAGAGACAATTCAAGAAAGGGAAGTTTAGATATTTTTGGAAGAAATGCCGTGGGTGTAATGCATTTTTATTCTTTCCCTTACAGCGTGAGAACTACAGAGTCATCAGCTTTTCAGTTAGATCAGCTACTAGAAATAATTAAACAAAAAAGAAGAATTTGGATAAGGAAATAATAGATAATTTTAGAATAAAGTAATATGAACTAATTGAATATAAAAATTAGGAAATTCATTAGAATTGGAATTATACATATGAATGAAATCAATATTATACATAAATGTATGAAAAAGATTATTAAAATTGTAGCATATTAATATAAAATAAATTGGCAATACCTTATCTTTACAATAACTCAAGTTTATTTTCTTTTAGACAGTTCAGCATCCTTTTAAGTTCTTGCAGCATTACTGTCACTTTTTACCTCTGCTTTTAAAAAATCTTGTCAGCTTAAATAACTTGCTTTTAACTGAAACATCCTTTTAAATTCCGCTGTACGGCACTTTAGACATGCGAAGTTCTCTCTTAACTTTGCTCTTCATTCATTGGAAGAAGAGCCAAAAATTTCATTTAGATAATGTAACTCCAACTGCACAGTCAAGTCTAGACTTAGATTTATTATTTTTATTTTAGATTTTTTTTTTTAGTTTTCTGGCATTTGTTTATTGAGTGACTTCTGAAAGAGTCATGAAAAAAAATAGGCCTGCCTTTTATTCTTAATTCAAATAGCAATGTGTAGTTCAAACCTTTTTAATTCATCTCAAATAAATAATTTATATTAAACATCTTAAAATCAAACAGCAGAATAACTTAATTAAAACATTTATTATCTTAATAAATATTTTTACTAAAAAATTTAAATTCCAATTGTTTTTCTTATTTCATTTAATTTTAAATTTTAATTAAAAATGTAAGCTCAAAAATAACTCTCCCATTTATTTTTCCTGTTTCTTTTTAGATCCGATTTAACACACATGGTCATTTTATTCAATAGGCAAACTAGATTACAGCTCACGGTCTCTACTGACCCAAAGATGCTTAAGAATACACTGCATTGATTTTGTCTTGATTCAAACAATACGTTTGTTTGCAAATTTAAATAAGTTAAAAGTAAAAATATGACCATGGCTTATAACTAGACAGGCATAAATTTTATAATGCTGTATAATTAGGCATATTAGTTTGAAAAGATATTGATACAGAGAGAATCAATGCAGAAATTCCTGATTATTCATGTGCTAGATATCATCTACATTATGAGTGATAAAATAGGTAATTATGCGCTAATATCTAATATTATAATCACTGATCAGATTAAGTTCTTCAATCCCATTATAGAGGGCTAAAGAACACAGCACGTTGTATTACATTTTGCAAAATGTAATGTGATTATTCCAATTATTCTCATAATACTATTGATCGGCATTTCTATGAAGTGGCGTCATCTTCAAATGGCGTTATTAATTTACCGTTTGCTTTCTTATTTTTATTTAATTAATCTCGTGTTACAAAGAATTGCGAGAAAATCGTTTGGTGCCTTCGAGTTTTTAAAAAGTATTTTAACTATCCCACTCTTGTAATACGTAAATTATGTTTATTTTAACGACTTTTCGTATATTTTATAACCCATTTTTACAACTTGAACCGTAATCTTAGAAATTGTAAGTTTTCTCAAAAAATCTGTAAATATATTGTAAATTTTGGAATAAAATTTTATAATTAAAATGCATTATGTTCATTGGATTTTCCCACACACACACACATTGTAGCTTCCGAATATTCCAATAATAGAGAATTTGTGATCGAATTTTTTGATACTATTTATTCTATAACAAAAATGTATATAACTTTCAGAAATATTCTGATACAAATATCTTTTTAATAATATATACAGCACAAAAGTTAAGTATAACATTGCTAATTTTTTATTTTATCAATCCTCTGATGATCCAATCGTTTTTCGTTATCTTTTCAAAAGCAAGCAATTCATATTAAATGTATATTTTTTTCAAACATTCATGGGCGAACTATTCTTCATACTTAAGAGAGATGACTAAATATAAAAACAGTTTTGGTCGTTCGCTAGGGCAACTTATTCTTCAAACCTGAATTTGGAACGATTAAAATATTGACTCCTCTCATGTATAATTAAAAAGAATTTTTTATAATTTCGTTTATTTTTGTTATTAATTATATTTAACTTATTTTTGTAATAATAACAACAATAAGCATATTATAGACAAAGAAATTATACTGCCAACTAAACATTAGAAGTATATAACTACATTCTGACAAGATGCCAATTTTTTCTGACTGCGCCATATTTGTGAAGGTGACCTTAACCACAAAGGCTATTTTTATTAAAAAAAATATCACGGATCTGAGGTTATAGGTTAAGCGCATGCGTGGATTTTTTTTTTTTTATCTAACCATAAGAAAATTCTAAAGCATAAATAAAAAGAAAAATAAGTGACATTTAATAGTACCGTAAAAAATTAGTCTAAAAATTTACTTGTTTTATTACTAGCGGAAAGATTAAAAAAAATATTCATCTTGATACTTTAACTGAGATTTAGAAGATTTTTTTTACTAAAATTATTGGAAACGCCGTTTGAACTCATGTCCAGAAAACCTATGAAAATTTCAAAGACTAATGTATTGCAGGAAATATTGAAATCAGAACCTATTGTTAATTTATTTTATCATATCTCTCAATAAGTCTATTGCAATCTTTTTTTTAAATTTGTAAATTAATATTCATGTTATTTAATAAAGTAAAAATGTCAATTTACGTCAAAGGATAATATTTCTTAACTATTTTCACTTCGATGCCGTTCAAAGCATTCTTTGTTATAGTACTTTATTGGAAATTGTGCGAGAAACTTGTGAGGAAATCATTCCGGCTGGTTTGTGGCAGAAATTCCATATTATATTTAAAGTGAATAAAATATATCCTCATGATACTAACTGCAGAGAGCAACTTCAGTTTTTTTCTTCGTGCCTCCCTTTCAGACAGAATCATTATCTTTTCGAAAATAATTTCAGAATTTTGTTAAAATACATCATTATCCAAAGTTGAATGAAATGCTGATCAGCTATTCATATTGTAGGGGCACTTCATTTTATTCTCGAATTTTTCTTGAAAACACAGACAAAAGAATTATGGAATCCTTTAGAAGTATAAAAACTAAAATTTTCTAACCACCTCGAGGCAAAATGGCATTGAAGTTTCATCATTTGAGAGAAAAAACAATTTTTAAATGCTTCTAACTGTAATAAATTCTTACCAAAAAGGATAGCACACGATTCTTTAGAGTGGATTCTGATGAGAAAGCGGGATATTTTTTCCCTCGCCAAAAGGAGATATTGTCATTCAATGATTAATATTCAGCGCAAAACATTCACAGAATTCAATGAATTTCCAAGTTTTTAATCGTACTGAGACTCAATTGCTCGTTTATTTATTTATTTATTGTAATTTCTGTAGAATTATTCGTCCATGTGTAAACATCATGAAAGCATGCGCGAACATTATAGTTCAAAAATTTTTTATTTGCCGTTTCGCTTTCTAGTATACAAAGTACAGAAAAAAAACTCATTAGCGTCAAAATATTTTTTTCAGTATTAGATTTCAACACGTCAATAATAAAAGATTTTGATCAATATTCATGTTTCAGACTCTTTGAATTCGAAAAACACATTTTGGTCATAAATTTCTGTCTGTCTGTCTGATGACTCTTAAACATTTTAATCTAGACAGATGAAATTTGGTATATAAGCATTATAGAAAATTCATAGATTTCTATCAAGTTTTGAACAAAATCCATTCTGGAAGTCTATCTGGTTGATTGTTCGAAAACAAACGAAATTGATAAATGCTAAATGTAAATAGCTGGACAAGTAAATTTTGTTAGACAAGTTTAGCATCCAAAATGTAGACTCTTATTAAATATTAAACTAAATCTATTAAGGTATTGCTCGTTAGTAAGTCTGTACTTTGGTATGCATTTAAACGTAACAACTAACAAATACAGTTGATTTAAATCAACCATATATGATCTTTTGATTACAATTCCATACACTGAAGTCCGTCTCAAATTGTGATTTCAGTCTTTTCCATAGATCTATAGTGTCCATATATTAATATTTTGTAACTATTGTTCACCAATGGTATGCAAGCCATTTGGCCTTACCCAAAGTGCACCATTTTATGCTGATGAAGAGGGATTAAACCTTTATTGAAGAACATGCGAGAAAATTTCGAAGAGGCCACAGATTAAAACTACGATGAATGTTTAAACAGAAATGCAATGTTTTTAATAATTATGTTCATAAATATGAAATCGAAAATTCAAGACAAAAAGAAATTATAGTGAATGTGAAATGCATCAAATGCTCAAGTTAAGTTTAATTATAATAGTGTCCTAGTTTGAAGTAACACTTGGGCTATTTTGGGGTGGACCTTGTCATTTAGAATCGCTGTCAGATTACCAGAATGGCACTTTCATTTGCACTCCCACCTACTTATCAAGAGTATGACAGAATAGGATTATAGATTTGTTTTTCTTTTTTTTCTTATGAAATAAAAGAACACCGATTATACAAAACAATTCGTGGACAGATATAAAATTATAATGTTAATTGAATGCGTTTAAATATACGTCATTATAGAGATCCCATATAACTTCAATTCCCTCAAAAATGTCCGCTATCGATTGATTTTTACAACAAAATTAACATTTAAAAAAAAAGTGCTAAGAAATGAACTCACTAAACTCGTCTACAAATTAATGTCATTTTATGAATCGGAATAAATCGCAGAATAATTTTTACTCCAAAGCATCACTATGAATATCCATATTTTTTTATAAATAAATTTTTTTCTCAAATATGAACTTATTTTAATATTTTTTCCAAGCGTTCGTCAATAAGTTGAATTTTAAAATTCAATTATAATCTGCAGAGAATTTATTTATCCATACAAAATAAGCATGAGGGCATTTTAACCTTATTTGTATTTATTTAAGACTAGCCGCCTTTGGCGACCAGCCGGTTCGCAAATATTACCGCTCGCTACAATTTTCAATTAAATATTTTAAGTAACTGGTCTCTTAATAGATTCTCAAACAAAACATTTTTAATCTTCAAATTTTGATAGTCATACCAAACTTATACTGCTGTTTAGATCGTTTCGTTCAATTTACTATATATATTTTGCTAATGTGTTTTCATTTCCGGTAAAAATTCAACCTTAATTTAAAGTGGAAATGATGAAATTGCAATTAATATAAAGATATTTTTTAATAAAACCAAGCGTTTTATTTTATTTATCATCTTTATTGTTATTTATTTATTATTATTATTATTGCATATAAGTATTGCAAAAAGAATCGCTCGGTATTTAAGTCTTATGTGAACTACAAAATATTTTTCATAATTTATGTAATATCTCAAAGAATAATTCAACAAAAATTTCTCAGACTCAGCATAAAATTCAGTTTTTAGTTTTGCTTTCAAGAGGATGGAAATGAAATCAATAATAATATTTTGTTCCGGCCTATAAATAGATTTCAAAAATTATGAAGTCTAAATTTAATGCAGTAAGGTATCATATTCTGATAAATATTCTGGACACATCAAATTTTAAATGAATGAATGTTTCTACTTTCCACGATCAACTAAGACTTTATTTGAATGTTAAAAATTTAGAAAATCTCAACATTTTCATAATCTTAGGCCAATTAATTAATTGAGGAACCTACGCGCTGAGTGGCGTATTTTCTTTGAAACGATCGATGGAAAATCTAAAATTAATCCTTTTTTTTATTGAATAGAGATATTCAAATTTTCATAAATCAGTCAGTTTAAGTGATTGATTTAGTTGATTGGAAATTAACTCTTTTTATTTCAATTATTAGTGTTTCAAGAACATTTTGTTAATCGTGATTTCCACAGCAGAAGCTTTATGTAAAATCAAAAATTCGTTATTTATTAGAGCATTTATTGAATCAAGTTACATAAAATATAATCATTTTCCCTTTAGACCATTTTAGCAGATCTGTGTCTTACTAAAGGTCTACAAATTAACTGTGTGGCCCTGATTTGAATGGATATCCTGTTCATATTAAACAAAACTTGCCTTAAAATAAAACTGATTTATTGGATTAATAATATAGAGAGTGTAAAAGATCATAAAATAATTTTTCTTGAATTTATTTTTTAGAAAAAATAATATTTCATATTTGTTTCATTTCCTACAGACACGTGCAGAAAATTATATTTTTGCAGATTTCATTTCCAAAAAGATTTATTTTTAATTGGTGCTTTAATCAATGTGATGGCAACATTTTGAAAAAAAGCTAATTTTTTCTCATGAATGCGAAACGTGCTCGTGCAGCTTAAATTTTATTTTTATTTTGTACGAAAAAAATTGTTGAAAAATATATTTAAAATATCTATTTAAAAATTCATTAAAAATAGAAATTTAATTTTAAGGTTAAAACATTGGTATCATTTAAAAGATAAATTTTTGATCTTTAACTTGATGTAAAAGTCTTTTTTGTGCAGTAGTATTTTCGGAAGTTATAGCAGAACCAAGCCAAAATTTCATTTAATTTTTAAATAAAATTCTAATTAAAAATTCGAAAAAATAACCCCCAGGTGCACATTCCCGGCCTCCAAGGTATACACGTGCCAAATGTGGTAGCTGTAGGTTGAATGGTCTGGCCTGTAGAGCGTCAACACACACACACACACACACATTGTGCTTTATTATAAGTAAAGATTAACAAAACAATATATTTTTAATTAATTTGCTGAAATAGTCACTTTGTCGATTAATTTGCACAATGGAATCGCCACTTAGAATAATTATTGATCCGATATTTCATAGAAATCGGCTGAAGATTCACACCATTTTGAAAAAGGACACAATTTGTATTTATTTAAATTTAACAAAACCACAATAATTTTTAAATTAATTTGCTCAAATATTATAATTATTCTATAGGTCAATTTGTACAACGGAATCAAAATTTAGAATAATTATTTATACATTATTTAGCAGAAATCGTCTGAAAGTTCACTCCATTTAAAAAAAAAAGAACACAATTTGTATTTATTTAAAATTATCAAAACAATAATAATTTTTTTAATATTTTTCTCCAACAGTTACTCTATCGATCACTTTTCATAACGGAATTGCCGTTTAGGATAATTATTTCGTTATTGTTTAATAAAAATCTTCTGAAAGTTAACTCCATTTAAAAAAAAGGGCACAATAGAAAAACATATTTATCCCATAACCTATCAGTGAATTCTTCAAGATTAATTTTTTTAGATTATAATTTAATTTCTCATACTTAGTTTCAAATTATATTTTCAAAGACTTTGAAAAATAATATTTTCTTCATAATAAACTGCTTCTCGATTTTAATTCAGATTCTCATAAAAAGATATTGGTGTATTTTAAAATTGAAATTTTTTAGTAATATATTCAAAAAAATTTTTAATATCTTTTAATCAAAAAGTATAATTAAGTAAATGTGCCATTTCCATTCCCTTTTCCTTTTAAGCATTAAAAACAGAATGATTTTTCTATCGAGAACTTTAAAACATTTGAAGGGAAAAATTTAAGTGCTCTTCCCAAGACTGTTTTTAGTTCTTTCCTCTTTTAAGCATAAATAAAAGTAAGAAATGCAGTTTCGTTCTTTTTTTTTTCTTTCTCGAACAGAATGGTTAATCCTGAGCGGGTGCTGTAGTAATACGTTCTTTTAGAACATTTCATCGCAAGGCATGTGGGGATTGTCAATTTCAGTTGGGATTTTAAAAGTTTCTTCACTTACTTGCACGATGTTGTAAGAGAATAAAAAAGAAAAAGAAAGAAAGAAAGAAATGTCCCGTTAAAAAAAGTTTCCAAATGACGGCATCGACTTTGAAACAGAAAACTGGCGGTTTCTACACTTCTTTAGTAATATTATGATGCAAGAAATATATTTTGATGATGGCCCATCTCGTTGAAAGTACAATGAACCGATGAAAACGCACCATAATAAATATTCTGGTAACCATGGTAACCCATTTGAAATGCCTAACTGCCATTAGACAATCTGCAACCAATTAATGCTTCACGACAATTATATATAAAATTAATAAAAAATGGCAAGAATTAAGAACAAGCAAATTTATAAACGAAATTTAAGGCTTTCATTTCGCGTTTCTAATAATTTTCTTTTTAGCAGTTTAAAAGCTGAATAATTTTATTTGAAAATATGCCAAAAAAACACGGAATTGATTGCGACTGACTGGAGAAAAAAATTCCAAAATTGCGGATCTATTTGATTACCATTATTGTCTTGATGCAAATTAATCGATAAAACTAAACAAAGTATAAAAATTAAAATAATTGAATGAAAAATAAATAAATGATAGATTGGAGTGCTAACACAAACTTAGAATAAAGAGGAAAATCAGTTTGTTTTGAATAAATATGAGCAGTTACAGTTGTAGTGTCACAACTCTATGGAATAGAATTTATTAAAAGCTGGAAAACAGTGATTTACCCAGAAGATGCCACAGGAAAAAGAAATCATGGAGAGAAACTCGCAATTACGAATTTCTTTGATAGAGAACAATTTAGTGTTGTTCACTTTTATAGTTAAGACTTGCAAGAATTTAAAATGGAAATTCTCTATGATATAATTAAAACAACTTCTGTAGTTTCGGCGATAAATTCACAGAAAAACTCTGATATCTGTTCCAAGAAGTTGCAGTCAGCATCATAGGAATAAGATATTCATGGAACTCTAAAAATGGTGTTTTCAGTGGCATGGGGTGGTCCTGAAGACGTCTCATTTTGATGACCTAATAAATCTGACACCGTTTATACACTCTTTACAAATGTATAATATTACATATTGTGATCTTAAATACACAGTTGCAATAAGTTTCACTTTTGTAAATATTCCACTGCTTTGTAAGTAAATGCAGATGCACCATGCTGATTTCAAAATATATGTTCACCATGAAGAAATTTTTTTGCAATGAAATTGGTCTTAATGGAACTAATAGCTAGTAAGATAAAACGCTGATCACTTGTTTCTTTTAAACTGGCAATTTTGCAATGCCCCCGCGTTCGGCTGAAAGGGCAGAAATATTAAAAAGAAAATCATGATTAAATCTGATTTATTTTGCCTCATTTCGCTCATTCAATTCCATTAGCATATTCTCACGCAATAAGGCATGATACTGTCCCAGAAAAAAAAATATTTAATTAGGAAGGAAATGGAATATATACAATAAAAATGCGTTTAAGAAAAAATTACTCATTGAAACACTTCTAGTACTTTCCTTTAAATGCTCGCCACTGGATGTTTTCGAATTCAAGGGGATCTGAAAAGTGTAGGTTCATTCAAATCTCAAAATTGAATTTTTTAATATCTGCAACACTATCTCTTTCTATACTTTATATATAAGAAAGTAAAAGATCAAAAAGCGGCAATGCATTATTAAGTGCCAATCAAACATCAGTAATTAAACACTAATTAGACTGTTCGCTGGTTCCATTACCTCGCAGCTACCAAAGATCACTAAAGATTAATTAAAAATCCAACATATTCACAAGCGTTCGCCGAGGCATCGAGCGTAGGAGCAACCAAAGCCAATTAATTCATCGGGAATTCATTGAGCGCGAAGCAAACACGATTCAGATGAAGTTCGGAATATCGACGGCTGTTGGTGGTACATTAATTTCCCTTCAATATTAATTAATTTCAACGTTCGCGCTTACATGTTTTAGATTCATAATTAAGTGGTTTATAAAAAAATTAACATGGAATTATGCTGAATTTTTATTAATGATTGTTATAATTCAACTCCTTTTATAATTTTGTACACTTACGTTTTACTTGAGATTGAAAAACTAATAATTTTTTTGAAAAGCATCAACAATTTTTTTTTTATCAATTTTGAATTAAACCAAATGAAAAATCATTTGCGCGAAAGCATACGTTATCAACAAAACTAAAAAGTGTTTTAACTTGAAATAATAAAATAAATCGAAGTAATATATTAACATGGGACACAGCATTTTTATTTATGCATGATATGATTAACTGTTTCTGATATCTTTTTATAATTTTATACATTTATGTTCATTTGAATTTGGGAACTTACAAGAATATTGCAAATTCTTTAAAAAATTCTAACAAACTTTGCATAAAATTAAATGAAAATCGTCTGCACAAAAGCAAAATGTTTAAACTTGTAATAACAAAATAAATTGAAATAATATACTAAAATTAACTATATTTGTCTAACGATTTCATTTCCAATTATTTAATATACTTGCTACTCGGTTCAAAAAATTGAATTTTGTATCGATCATTTGCTGTCTTTTTGATTTGTTATAATGTGGCATTTTACCCACTTGAGTATTTTTGATGATTGTATAAATATTTTTTTATATTTTTATAATTCAGTTACCATTTAACAGATTAATTTAATTCAGTTTTGATTTCATATGGCCGACACACCAGCTGTTAACGAATTTCAGAATAAATAGATGCCATGTTTCCATTTAAAAAATACAAATCAAGAACTAAAAAAAATATTTAAAATAAGACATTCTACTTTTTAGATGAATCAATAAAAGCACATTTTATAAAAATTGTATCACTTTACTAAATGTTATTGCAGTTTTGGATTTTACTCTGATCAGAATTGATAGCTAATTAATAAAATGTTTGAACAACTCTGTTCAGGTAAAAATATTTTTTAAAAACTTTTCAAAACAATGTTTTTTCTTCTTTTAATAATTACTTCATAGTTGCTCTACTACAAATTTGGCGGTAATGAATGTATTTTACGTAAATTTTATTTTGTGTTATTTATAAATATATTAACGGCTGATCTCTTCTAAATGTGACTATAAATCCAGGTGAACTAAAGGGCCGCCGAAAGTAGCTAATTATTATATTATGGAATCTCGATACCATTTTTTTAAAATCGAATCCCTAAAGATGCCGTCATATGTATGGAAGCAAAATTCATTTTCAAGACAATTAGTCAACTGAAAAAATTAAAATACTGTATTGTCATCGAAAACAAATATACAAATTCAGGAAGTGAAAGAAAACTCGATAATAAAATTTCATCTTAATTAATCTAAAACAAACAAATGGAAATGAGTAAAAATAAATGAAGAAGAATGTATTAAAATAAGAATGTATTAAAATGAAGAATAATTTCTTTTCGTTGAAAATAAATTATTCTTCATTTTAATACATTCTTATTTTCTTATAATAATTTCGATCACATAATTCAGAATAAGAAATTCCAACTTTATTTCTATAACCGCTTCATCACATATGGTTTCAGATATATTTATGTATGTGACTATATCTAGAAAGAAATAACCTTACGAAAGTGAAATATATGCCATGAAGAAATATCGCATTCTATTTCCCTACTCCTAGGACAACAAAATAGAATGTTTACGGTAGCAGCCTTACTGTTTTGCCTTCCAGAGGCAGAATGGAATATAAATATTTCTCAACACTCTAGATGATATACATCGGAAATAGAAACGGTTATATTGAATTCGTTCGGCATTTTTATAAATTCTTATATGACAAGTCCATACATGAAAATATTCTTTAACCCTTTCAAGGGCCATGGGAAGTATGCTTCCCACCAAATTTATCAATCTTCGAAGGAAGTTATATAGATTGGGATAAGCTCTGGCGCATTTTTCAATAAGACAGAAACTTAGATGCTACAGTTCCTTATCTAGCACAAAATTCCATGTTTTGATTTGTTACTTAATTACTAATTAAACAAATTAATTAATGAATCAAATAAAATTTATCTAATAAGCTAAATGAATCACTTTTCTTATGAAAATCACAATCCTAAAAACATTTTATACCATGACTAGAAAAAAAGGGCCCTTTAAAGGGTTAATAATGATAATTATATGAATAGTATAATTTTTAATAGTTTTTAAGAGTGGTGTGTTAATATATTATTTATAAAATATATATTTATTATTAATCATTTTGTACGATGTACGATGAGCAACAAAAAAATTCTAGATTTTCTAACACTGATTTTCGGTTAATATAAGCACAGCTCAGATGATTAGGCGGACGCCCGAGTTATTATTTAATTCTTCAAACTTCCAAGCCACATGAGAGTAAGGATCTTTAGCAGATTTAACTTACATGATGATAATATACATAACAAATCTTAAATGGAAACAAGTGACGAATGGGGTGCCCCCGACTCCCAAAGTAAAGATTCTAGAGCAAATTCATCGCGATTTCTGTGGAAATCGTTCTAAATTTAAAAATATTTATACACTATGCAGATAATTAAATTATCATCAAAAGGATTTCAAAATCTGTGTGCTTATGAAAATGACATATAAGCATTTGCTTTTAAATGATAGCAATATATTTAAAGTAATAATAAAGGAAAGTTTGTATCAATATTAGTGCTATATTGACCTGATAATTTGACCTTAAGCGAAGAAATTTAGCACAAATATACTTTGGAGGGTAGGAATGTGCATCTTTATCGATTTTGTTTTGGAAATTTTAAATAAAAAATTAATTAAAAAATAAGCTGAATCTTGAGACTTTCATGTAATAACTTCTAAAAATATTACTGCTTATAATTTGTCATATCGTTGTAAAATTTTAAAAATTATATTTTTAATGATAGAAGTTTTATTTTGTGTAATTTTTTCTACATTTTGAGGATTGTAATAATTTTTAATTTTTTGAGTATGCTTTCATCCATATCAATTCAATGAAATTCAAAACATTTTCATTGTTTCACGGATATACTTATTTACATACATTTCTTCCATTGTAATAGCAAAAGAAGAAAAATTATTTTAATATTTGCTCTTTTTACATGAGGAATATTGAAATGGACAGCCACATTTTTACTAGCGCTATGACGCCATGGGACTTGACACAATTAATGAAGTTCATTTACGCAATAAGGCAAATACGTTTGTTAAAGCTGATGTGACTCTTCAGAGATGTATTGCATCCTTACTAGAGAAAATAAATGACAAAACCATATAGCATCTGGACTATAAAAGTTTAAAAATACTTTATATTTTAATATATCATTTTTTGGATGATATATAATTTTTTTGAAAATATCTCTAAAACAAGAATTATAAGTCTGCACTTCAAGAAATAAAAATCCGAAATTCTGTTGGTATTCGGAATTTCTCTATTCGATGGTAAGAGATCCAATGACGTCATTCATTCATCCGCAATCATTTTGCACATTTTTCATTTTAGGTACTGAAAAAAATACTTCATATTCTTTGCTAATGATATCCCGTGCACTTCAACTGCTTTGTTTTAATTTCAGTTTACATTCAAAGAACTGGCAAAATCGATTTTAATTAAAATCACATCAGCGAACTGCAAGGTTTCTTTTCATCATTTTAATCAAATAAAAAACTGTAAAACGCAGAAAAAAATTCTGTAGAAGAATTTGTGTCTGAAATTTGATTTCAAAAAAAAGTTACATTTTTTAAATGAAATCTCTGTGTGTGTGTTTTTTTTTCTCCCTAACATTTTTAAGGGAGTGAAAGAAATAAAATCAAATCTTTCATTAATTAGTTCACAAAAAAAACTTGAAAGATATTTAAAACTTGACCAGCACTCTTAAATTATTCAGTTTCAATATTTAATGAATAACTAACTAATTTTAATGAAAAACATGCTTACTTAAGTTGTGTAATTGGAAAAAAGGGAACATTTAAATATTTATTTTAGTCATATTGGAGTAGCTGAGATTGAATTTAACTTGGAAACTATTTCAAATAAGCACTGTTCAAAAAAAATCTCATCTAATTGTTCATATATTTTCAATAATTAAAAAAGTTTAAATTTCAAAACACATTAATAATAAATAACACATAAATAAACATGCAATTTTATGGGAAAAAAAATCAATGTAACAAATTTACAAAATTTGTAAATTTATATTACATTAATAAATATCTATACTTATTAGTGTAGATATATATCTGTACTTATAATATATTACTATATTTATATTAATATAACTATACTTATATTACACAAATAAAAATCAGTGTAATATAAGTATAGAAAAGTTTTTTTCTATCATAAGAAGTTTGAGTTGAAAATAACTGCTTATGTATAGAGAAATCAAATCAAAAACAATGAACCATTATTATTTCAGTAACACCATTTATCCCAGCTACTCAGATTGCAATCCCATATGTTGCTCTGTGCTGTTGTAACCTTATACAGAAATTATTCTTCATATTCTCGACAGAAACAAACAAAAAAGGGAAGGATAAGTGCTCGAAAAAGGCAAGTATTGACATAAACTCCCTCTTTAAACTTGGGAAAATCGGAAATAAAAGTTATTTACACATAGAAAATGTGCGGAAATGACTGACTGTCGCAAATACAAGTTTTCAATTGGATTAAAAGGCTCAAATTAGATTAAAAAAAAATATTTTTAATGACCTGTACCCTGGAGAACCAAAATTTACAAGTTATTTTCCCACATCAAAAGACTGAACTCATTTATTGAGTAGTTGAAAACAGCAAATCAACAATATATATCTTCTATCTCACAAATAGCAAATCAACAATATAATATATTCTCTATATGAAAGGATTTAGAAAAAACGACTTGATCTTTGTAAAGCCTGTTATGGATTCTTCACCAAGATAGTAGCTCAGTCTTCATTTCATTGCTCTGTGAATATATTTTAGGTCAAGAGCAGAATTCCCTTCACAAAATGTTGGTGCTATTCACCAGATTTTGCCCCATGCGATTTCTGTTTTTTACCCCTTTGGTCAAGTCAGAATTCCCTGAAACTACATTGAAATTAGAGATGTAATAAAAACTGGATCGGTAAAAATGATGAAATTCTTTTTATGAAATAATATGAAGACCTTCGTCTATAAATGAAAAATACTTATACGTCAATGTATTGATCGACAGGAAAAGGGAGGTAAAATGCATTTAAAGTGGTAGTACGACAAATTTTTAAAAATAATTTTTTTAAAATTAAAACATGAATTAATTTATTTTATGGGCGCAATTTGCATACATTATAAGAACCACTTTTGTCATTTTTTTTAAATATTTGGATATTAATTTCATCCCATTTTTTAAAGGTTTCACCAACATCTCTTCTACTTTATGGAAGATCTAAGAGTAAAAGAAAATAAAATACTGATTTACGAAATTGTCCGATTTATTTAATAAAACAAACACAAAAAAAACATGTACCAGTATTCTCTGCCAAACACTGAAAACCTTTCGACTGTGAATTGGAATAACATAAAATACAAGAAATTTGAAAAACATTTCAATACTCCATTTAGTTAAAAGTTTTTAATAATTAAGATTACAAAAACGGAAAAATCATCCATGAAATTCCTTGTTGACATTACTATAAGTAAATAATTCCTGAAGGAATGTGTTTTCATCGTTCAAATGAAATAAATTCTTATTCATAACAATCGTGCCATCTTTAAAAATATTCTAATTTAATATTTCAAGTAATAAATCAAAAACATATTACGAAAATAGTATGAATTAAATGCAAGTTAAATCAAAATGTCGCAATAAATGTCTTCTCGAATTAAATATTGAATCAAATTCGTTGATAAGGATTTTAAATTCTACAAATTTCATACTCATACATGTTAAAATACAAAACAAATAAAGAGTTTGAATTAATTAATACTAAATTCGCTTTGATTTCAATATTTTTGATCAATTAACTGTCATTTAAATGTTTATTTTTTATTATTTTTATTTATTAGTTTATTTTATTAAATGTTTATTTTTTATTTACTATCGGAATGTTTATTTTTTTATTTTTGATTTTCTGATTGTAATTTTAAAAACACTGCGAAGATGTTCTCAGATAAACTTTGCTCCTTAAACGTTAGTAATCCACTGAGCGAATGATAATGATTATTGGCTGATGACCAAAGAGTTTTCAGTATAGCTTAGTCTACTTTGATTATTATTTTTCTTCGGGACTATTCAATGAATTCTTAAATATCTGTCCTGACATCTAAAAGAACGCCTCCCACCCCCGCATCGAATATGGTTAGACATATTCATTTCTTTTAAAGCATTCTCCAGTGTGATCAATTAGGACACTTTGGGTCCGATTTTTTTACTAATTTAGTTTAGTTAAGTTGTATTAACTTCCCGTCTTAAAGCAGCACAATGGCTATTTGGGACGGACCTCGTCATTTTGAACAGTGGTTAGATGACCGGGAGCTTTATTTACTAATAATAAAGGAAATCTGCGCATGTCTGTATATCAGTCTGCTTTGCAGATCAAACCGTAATATCAATGAAACTGCACAAATGCACTTTCCGAAGACAGATTATTTGAACATGTTGCATCATTATTATCGGACGTCACTGGACTTGACTCGATAAGAAAGGATCATTCGGGCAATCAAAAGCAACATAAAGGCAATTTAAATAACATGATTTTAATTTGATTTTTGTTATTCAATAAAACAAAAATTCGAGGTTTAAAAATATGTTGGTAGAATTGAAAGATTTAAGAATTAAAAGGAATTTAAAAATGTGTTGAAGGGATCATGAACATCAAATATAGATAAACTATTTAACTGAAATTAAATATAGTTTATTGGATCAGGTGATGACGAAAGACAGCTAGTTAAACAATAATAATAATACTATAACCAACAGAATCTATACAAACGACTGTCGACAGTATTTTTCGGGACGAAACTGAAGGTATAATTAGTCATTTCGGAACTTCTGCTTGGAACAATGCCTATGCACAATATTATCCAAAAGAATACTATTCATTGTTGAACTATCAACATTTCATTTTAATAGTAAACATAATAATAAAAGCTACAATAAAATGACAGCTAATGATTTTTAAAAAATTATATTTAAATATTTTAATATTCACAATTTAAATATAATATATCCATTAAAAACTTACTGAATTTTCATTAAAAATATATGAAAAGACAACTGCGATATAGCTACAAATTGAAGGAATTAACATTGTATTGCCATGTATAATTATCACAATGCTAACATTACAGTGTAATAAATCTGTTCATGCAAATATTAATTTTAATTCGGCATTTCTCTTCATTGTTTTATGAAACTGCAGTTCAAAAATCCTTAATGATAAAGATACTTTTTGTTCAACAGTGTTATTGAAATCGTTTCTGAAAATTTTAAATTTCTATTATCGACTGGATCCGACGATTAATGCCTAAATTTTGATATTACACAGACGAAACCATTTCCTGAGAAGGGTTGGAGCCTTTTTTGAAGCGAAGAACAAGTCTAAGAGAAATGACAGCATTGGTAACATCTCGTACAAATAGTAAAGTGATTATATTTATTTTTTTGAGATCGTTACAGCGCCCCTAGGGGTAAATAAGGAAGTTACAAAAAATGACTCAAAAAATATTTTAAAAAAATCCAATCAGGAAAATGTACGCTATTTAATAATAACAACACAGACTTTAATAATAACAACACAGAAAAACTTCTTTGTGCTATCTATAAAATTGGTAGAGATATTTTTGATTAAAAATTATAGACTTTCCGTGACTTGAAAAAGAGTTCCCTAAAATTAAAATATATGTATATGTATTTTCAGGTGTTATCATACATTTTTTTCCAAAAAAAACAACGGCGAAATGAAACTTAAGTAATGAAGAAACTAAACAAAAATAATAATACCCCCGAGTAAATTATTCGGGGGGGGGAGGGGTGAAATACCGGAGAATACATTTTTCAGTTTTAAGGTGAACTCTTTTTCATGTCAAAGAAAGTTCATAATCTTAATCGCAAATATCTCCGCCTATTTTATAGATAATTCCATGAAACGTTTTCATGTGTTTTTATCGTGGTATACTGTATATATTTTCTGAGTGTTCGGCCGATATCCTTTATTTATTTTTTATAATTATTTTTGCAATTTAATTTTTCTCCACTAAGAGCGCTTAACTTGTCGCAATAAATTCAGCACAGTCACTTTATTATAGTTACAGGTTATTTTCTTAGCTATATTACACGCTATTTCAAAAGCTTAAAAGGACTTAGTGAACCACTCTCTAAATGCCTGTGTAAATTTTAAGCATTTTTCTCCTGTTTCTTGTTGTGAAACACCATCGCTAAATTAGGTATTATGAAATAAAATCTAGTAAATTTTGTGTATCTATCAAAAGGAAATCTTGTTAGATCACCCAGTTCTTACATGACAGATGCAAACGCATCAGAACCAGGACACAACATTTGTGTTTCTTTATAGAAAATTATAATCGATACTCTATACATTTAACCTTGACATATTTTATCTACAAAAATATAAATACATTCAAGCTTATTTTTATCTGAACTTATTATTCTCAAAGAAAACTTTAAAAATCAGAATATGAGACGATAAAGATTCTCTTTTCCTCTTTAATCGATTAAAATTTAGTTTCCTTTTTCAGAGCTTTCGTTTTATCTCTCGTCGAAATTCTTTGATTAATGAAACTTTTTGACATGCAATTTTCAACTTTTTCTGAGATGACAGGGAATTCGAAAGAATATTTCAGCATCGAATAATCAACTCTCGCTAATCTGAGAAAAATGAAATTATTTTCCCCTCGAGCTCGAATGTGCATGATCGGACACACGAGTAAAAAAAGCGCGGGAAAAGATTAAATTGTGTAAAAGGGAAGCTATGAGGAGGCGGTTGCCATCAGTTGAAATTTCTAAAATAATTTCCGGTTGGTAAGACATTTCATTAAAAGTTATTTTAATATTTGGATAAAAATTTGGCATCAGCATTTTTTTTTCTTTGATGATGATTGTGAAGGTAAATTCGTACTTTTCTACTCAGATATTTTTATCATAACATTTCTGTTTTGTTGAAGATTTTTAAAATTTATTTCTTAATTTTTACGCTTGTTATTTTTGCAGTAATTAGTAAAATCGAATAAAAACTTTAAAGTTATTAAATCATACATGATTAGCATTAAAATTGGGAAGAAAAACGAATCAGTTTATTGAATAAATGCGTTTCAAATAAAAAAAAATGCTACAGAACAAATCGAATGAAATGAATTTTATTAAATATAATGAAATAAGAACTTAATTATTTTCAGTTTTGACATTCCATTATAAAGAAGAAAAAAAAAATATTAACTTTACCTATTTTCCAACAACTAACATAACAGAAACTTAAATCCTTTTGTAATACACAAATTATTTTGCATTATATTGGCTTAAGGTATGCATCTTATTGCAGAAACATATTAAACCATTTTTGATTTAATAACCACATTAATTTATTGCGAGACAAGCCGCCATTGGCGACTAGTTGGTTCATCTACATAAATGGTTACTAAAAATTTAAATTAAATATTTTATGTAACTTGATCCTAATGGCGTCCTCCACAAAATATCTTTAAATTTCAAATTTTGATGAACATATGATTCATACTACTTTAGAAGCCTTACACCATTCTATTTATTGTGCTATGCATTTCCCTAATATTCTCTCAGTGTCTTTATGCATACAATAATATCACAGAGCTTAGTTATATTATTTAGTTATTACAGGAAGGAGAATTAAATTTAGTTATATAAAAGTCCCAGTTTAAAACAACACTATGGCTATTTTGGGCAGATTCCAAATTGGAGTTGATTTTCACTTAAATTTTAACAAGTTTTTACACTATAGGTGCAAACTCTACAGTGTAAACTTTAGATTTTACATCTAAACCAAACTTTATCCATCTAGCTTTCTTAGATTTGTAATTACCGTGTTATACTCGAACAGTCGGACAAATACACTTCCTCTGAACGCATTTCACTCAAAATTTGATGAGATATCTAGAAATTTCAATCGTCTAGCTCAAACTATTATTGAGGTATTTTTGTCAGACAGAAATCGAATGGACAGAGACAGACAGACATAATGCCAAAAACGTGTTTTTCAAAGTCACGAGAATTTAAAACGTTCAGATTCTTAAAAATCTCGAGTTCAGATTTTTGATCATTGCAGTAATTTCTCTATTTTTCGCTTACGAGTAAGTAAAAATTTTATTTTTTATCACAATACAGATATAGATATCTACAAATTAAAGCATATATTAAATGAAAGACATTTTGTTGGCAAATGAAAGAAGAAATGTATTTCTCTTTATTTTTAATCTGCTTCAAAAAGTAACAATTCTTTTTATGTAATAAAACAAGTTTGCTTTTATCGATATTGCGCCCCAAAACTCAATTTCAAAAGAATTATAGAGATTCGGGTATTTTTGTGGAAAATAAATTGAGTTTCATTTCGAACAAGTTTTTCAAAAACAAAATGGCTCGGAACAAATGGCTTCAAAATTAAAGTTTTAGAAAGACGATCGGATTTATATTTAGTAACTACTTAGAAATAAGAACATAATTTCGGCAACGAAGAAAAAAATCTACAGACAGAGTGTACAAGAAAATATACACATATATATTTATTTTGAAAGAATTTGCTGTAAAATTTGTATCAAATTTATCGAATGAATTTCTAGAACTTTTTTTGGAACATTCTTGAAGAATTAAAAATAAGTAGCACAACAAACATTCTATTTTGTTCTATAATAGAAAAAAAAAAAGAAGAATCAAGTTCCATGATTGAAACTGTAAATGGCAACAGAGATAGTTCTGTCTTATTGGAAGAAAGTGATATAAAAATGCGTAACTTTTAAAAAAAAATAGAAATGGAGTCAATTCAAGTTTACGTGTTTAGAGTATAATAAGGTAAACGTTAGAAATAAAGGACTCGCTCTAAAAAATGGATTATTTATCTATTTTACATTCTTTCTATAGTTTAATTGTGATTCTTACATTAATTAACTTGAATTAAATTTCTTCTTGGTTCTTTTTATTAGCTGTTATGCTTTACCCAAGTTTAATCTTTTCATGAGCACTATCTGATTTATCTCCATTAGAAGATTAAGCTCTTCTGATAACTAATGATGAAAAATTAGTATTTGCTAAATATTAAAAATAGTATATTATTTCTATGTCATTAAATACACTGATACACTTTGAAGAAATATCATTTCATACTAAACTTCCTATGCTGTCCAAAATCTAATTAGATATTTATAATGTTTTGCTGGTCACATTCGCCAGTTTAATTCTTTAAATTCTTCTTAAATTCTTTTAGTTGTCCCCGTAAAATTTTCTCGTATATTTTGCCATTCCAGACAACTCGTTACATAGCATTGGCATACTATAGTTACAAAATATTAATTTTTGGCATGAATTTAGAATTTTTACAGAATATCTCGTGTGATCCTTGCCGAGTTATTTGGCGATTATTCCCTGGCATGCTGTAAATAATACCCAAAAATGGAATTTGTATTGTTTTTCTCAACCAACTGAAACAAACATCTGACAAAACACAGCATTTGTAGTCACAAAATCTCATACCACAAATGATATATTTAAGTCATTGCATTTTTAATTATCGCTTTTACATATTTTTGAAAGCACAGACCGACAGATAGTCAATCCGTAGTTGAATTTGGCTCAAAATATGACAGGTGTCTATACTATAGATGTCAAATCTGTATACCGAATTTTTTCTATCTTGTTCTTTTCGTTTGGTAATTATCGTGATAACTTATACTCGAACAACCAGACCAAATTTCCATTGTTTGAATAAAAAATAATATTATATATGTTCTAAGCCTAAAGTATATAATCCAACACAATGTCGCCTCTAGCGGTGTCATTTTGGATAATAAGGGTTCATTTTTTTTTTCCTCATTTTTATCAGAATCATTCGTATTTAGGAAAATTCACACACTTTCGGAAAGCTAAAAATTGTTAAATAATATAGACGCCCCTTTTGGAGTGCTATAGACGCTGGAGGTGCTCAAACGAATTCATCTTTTTGGAGTTTCGTTTCGAATGAAATTAGTAAATTGTTCAACGCTGAGCACTAATGATGGTGCTGTTTTTCTTTTATAATTATGTGATCGTGTTTATAGTTTCTACTTGTGTACAACATATCTACAATATGGCTACCTACGCTTCATATTTATTGAGATATTGGTGGAATGAAACATTTTCCAACATCCAGCTTATTGAACTATATGCCCTATATTGTCCATAGGTAGGTATAATGGTATTTGCAACAATATTATCACCACATTTTGCTTTCGTTCTTTGTTTACTTTTTGTGTTTGAATCTGTGTGGGACAATCAAGCATAAAAATAGGTAGAGATTCTTGAACGAAAAGTGCATTTTCCTATAAACGCATTCAATACAGAGTGAACAGGTTTTAGTGAACAGGAGCGAAAAAAAGAAGAAATATAGATAGTGGAAGCAAGTTTTCTTCTTCATTCTCCTTTCAAGAATTAGACTACTATCATATGTGGTTTGTTAATTATTTTTGGTGTAAGAATACTTTTTTTCTTTTTCGTTTTAACGTTACTTATATGGATTTAAAAGATAATATCGATACGCAAAAAGAAGAGTTATTAGAAATATCAATTTTTTGCATAAAAAACAGAACTGTGAATGGAACGATGCCACTTTATTAGCAAATATTTTTGTATATCTGTATTTTATTATTTAATATTAAATTAGGCATTTACTTCAAACAATGTCTTGATGCCACATCATTTTTTTATTGCAAGAATTGCGAGGGATTCGGAAATTAATTCGCCAATGGAAATCGCTTTTTCTTACCAAACTCATTTCTGATAGAATTAACTTAACATCTAATAGCATATCATTTTCGAATCCATTGAAATGTTCTTTGGATAATCAGTTAAAATAGTTAAAGATCATTCTAGTTTTGGTTAACAAAAGATTTCATTACATTGGATGCATTTGTTACTAAAATAAGCAATCTTTATTTTTTCGCAATGGCTTACACTGTTCACAGGTTCATTAGATACAGATATACATTTTTAACTTTGAAATCTCTCACATGATTTGAAGTTTACTCTCGCAATGTGAGAAAAAAATGCTTCACTGTTGATACTATTGATTTTTCGGCCTTAAGATTTCTTTAGTAAAACAAAATCATGATATTAGAATTTGAACTGCAATTTTTTTCGAAGCAGATTATATAATTTATTAACATTTCCTAGTTCCACTGAAATAATTCGATTTCATTAAGATTTTCGAACACATTTAATCGAACTTGCATTGTTATTTTTTTCGAATTTATAATATATTAATTGATATATTCAGCATTTTATGAAATGAAATTATATTATTAATAAAAAATATTTCCTTAGTGAAATAAAATCATGATATACAGTAGAATATAAATTGCAAATTTTTTCGAAAATTATATAAATTTTCACCAGCATTTTCTCTTTCCATTAGAATAATTTGTGTTTGTTAACATTGTTAGAGTACGTCTAATCTATATTGTTATTGTTGATATTTTTTCGAATTTATAATAGACTGATATACCCAGAATTTTATAGGAAGAAAATATTTTCGCTTCTTTTATTAATAAAATATCAATGATTTAATTATTCGATACAATACCTCCATTGAAACCTAGTTTATTTGACCCTTTCTGACCAAAATTTCAAGAACACCTACAACGTGATTTATCTAAAGATTAAAAAAGATTAAAATTATCACACAACAAATCAGTTGAAAGCCTAAAAGAAAAATATATTTAAAATTAGTATTTTCCGGAATCTCAAGGCCACTGTAAACAAATAGATATTAAATTTAAATATTATTTTTAATGTTATATGGAATCTATACTTATAATAAAGCTCAGTGTGTGTGTGTGTGTGTGTGTGTGTG
>JAPMOR010062154.1:530433-628740 GCA_026543865.1 Argiope aurantia | reverse complement strand
TTTTTTTTCTCTTCTTTTTTCGACAACATCAGAAATGCCAATTACACAAATAATATATCAGTTTTCAAATGCTACGTGTCTTCTTAAAGGTTTTTTTTTTGCATAAATATTTTTTTTAATGTTTCAGGGAATATTTTTTTTTTATTCCAAAGGATTTCAAAATATTATAGAGTTTGATAGATGCGACACTATCTGTTTTGCATTCCACGATTCCTTTATTCTCTTCTATATTTTTTCACTTTTCTTCTTTCACAATAATAAATCCGATTCGCATATATCGTTTGACATCCGAATAAAGAGCAAAGATTTTTTCCCCGCTTCTTTTCCGTCAAAGAATGGCAACTGTTTCTCGATTCAGTTGCCAGCTCAGCACATGAGATGGAATTTGAATAATAATCAAAATAAAGAAAAAGAAACCCGAAGTCGAAACTTTTTTTTGTACCGTTACCAAGAAAAATCGGTGACAGTTTCTTTTTACAGTTCAAGAATTTCATTCCTGGGTTGGACCGTGGCTTGTGTTGATTTACAGATTCACTTTTCTTCACGAAGTTTGGACGCGGAAAAAAAAAGTTATTTATTCTTTCAAAAAAGGAAGAAAGATGGCTGCCGCATCAGCGAATAAATATAGGCACAGATTTTGTTTATTCAGTTCTGTTTCTGGGTACAAATTGCTCCATGGGGATCACTTCTGAAAGACGGTAATCTTCATGATTTGCCTGATTTTCTAGAAAAATCAGTGCACCATGATAACAAAATAATATTCGCAAAATTAAAAAATAAATGATGATTTATTATCTTATTCAACATCTTTCAAAATATTATGTGTCGAATGTGATATTGTTTTGGGATTAAAGTCAGCGCTGTCATTTATAATTTATCATTTTGTATAGTTACACTGATATCACCGATGTGATTAACGACTGAGAAAACTTTATTAATTTGTCCGCCATGATGCTAAAATATGTTGATAACCTTTCTGTATATAATTTGTTATGAAATTAAATTATGGCCGGATAGTTGCATTATGGAGTACAAAATAGAAGTGTAAAATGAAAACTGATTTGTTTCTTGTCCTTGATCAAATGAGTGATGCCATACACTTTTTATAATTAATATATAAATTTAAATATTTTACCGAACAGAGAAATGAATTCGATTATTTTCAAGAAATCGAATTCAACAATTGAGATTCCGTATAACATTTTAACCATTTTAACCCTTTAACAACTGTATAGGAAGTTTCGGATGAGCAGAAGATATTTATAATTTAATAACGAGGAAAGCGATTCGTTATTAAAAGGTTAAAATATCTAGTAGTAATGCAGCAACTTATCCTAAGAAAACGTTATCATAATTACATGGTATATAAAGAACTACAATCATTGATTTACAGAGCATTCTAACAATAGTTTTGTCAACTGTCCTAAAAAATAATTTGCTCTCAGGAGAATGAATTATAAAAATTTAAAAAAAGGGCTAAAGTATAAAATTTTCAAAAAATTCGCTCAGAAAAAGCTTTAAAAAAATCCTAAAAATTTAAATATAAATTGTATCGTCGAGGTAAGATTTTTATGAGGGATTTTATTTATTTATTTTATTTACACATATCACGTTAAAAGAATAATATTTTCTATATAACATGATATAAAAATTGCAACAGCTGTCTTGAGAACATGTCATTCATAAATAGTAGGATTGCGATACAAAACCGAAGGACCTGGCAAATCTTAACAATAACTGTACAAAACAAAATTAAATATTTTATTTTTGGAAATCTTTTTCTTTCATGTATTTTTACCTGCATTCGGTTACACTTTAACAGGAAAAGAAGTGCATTAGAGCAGAAAGCGGATAGATAAAAGTATTCTCTTACAGATCAAAAGATTGATAATGGCCAAGAAAATTATCTGTTGACATGGTCCAGAATCGTTGCTCACCAAAATTATTATATCTGAAGAGAAATGCGAAAGAACTAAAAAAAAAAAAAAAAATCAGCATTCTTTCCCTCTTTAAATCAAACGATCTGATAACTTTGGTCTTGTTTAATAACATAACATAAACTGTTACTCCCATCTGTCTGAAGGAAGAAGACAAATCTGGATGATCAGAACACAGAGACAGCATAGGGAAAACTTTGGTTGATAAAAGCCATCATCAGTCACGATACAACTTTGCCCGTAGGAAGAATGTTCCGTCATCAGTAGGGGGGGGGGGAGCTGACCCCACACCATTTCTGTACTTACCAGTGTGGTGTGAATCAGATATGGGATGAGATGCTTCTCATTCCTATATTTGATCCCCTCTTTGGGTTTTATTTTCATTGATATATTCGAATTTGATTTGTATAGTAAAAAATATCAAACATTTTTTATAGCTCCAATATTTTGAAAATATTACTTATTTTTTTAAAGTCTTTTAAATAAATGTCATGATAAAAATAAAGAAATTTCTTAGACTATACAGAATGTAATTTCTGCGCGTCTTCCTTAACTGCTTGTTCTTGCGCTATTCATATTTTTTAATTATTTTCCTCCATATTTTCATAATAACTCTGAAATCTAATAATAAAAGGAAACAATCATCGAACGATCTCGAAACCTACAATTTTAAATCCTTCTATAATTCTATACTTTGCATAATAGAATTAGGTACGTAACTTTCAATTAGTTACGTTTAGAGAAGGTTTAATTGCACTTTGTAAAAAAAATCTTTATATTATATATTATTCCTACCGATTTTAATATTAAAGCTTAAATAAGACAAAAAGATTTATGCAAATAGCATAATAATTCATTTTAACGTGTAAATTAGAGTGTAGAAAAAAAAATCGAAAGAAATGTATGTAGAATATTTCTTAAAGTTGTTCGCAATCGGGCGTATTTTATAAGACAATGAAACTTCCTTTACATTCATATTCATTCTTATATGAGCAAATTCAAGAAGAGATAAATAAAGGTATAAAATAACAAAATGTATACATATTAGCAATTATATAAGTATGAAATCCTTTCTAGAAGCGATGAAAAAAATTAAAATGACCGATATCTTTAATAACATAATTAAGAAATAGAGCACATTTTGACTATGAACTATAAAAGTAAGCTTTAGTCTCTATAGCAACAGCTAATCTCTGAGGCCAGATCATGCTAAAAGGAAATATATTTGTACGCGGGTTTCAAAAGTCTATGTATTTCTCTAAAAGAGCTAATGTTTTAAATTATAACCGGAAAACAATACATTTCGGGTTAATTTATTTCTAATAATTAAAAATATATAATTTCAATAGTATAATTAAAATAGTAAAAACTCATATCGGTTCTCTTATAAAACAAGAATCATAGGAAGAAAGCAGAAAACTTCTGTAAGGTCGCTATATTTTATATTTTCTTTTCTTTTTCATTTTAATATTTTTGTACACATTCATTTTCGGAGTATGAAATGATAATTGGAATATTTTTTAAAGTAATCCACCCTTTAATATCCACAAACTAATATTTCTCTTTATATAATAATAATATTGATGAGGGTTAATTAAAAATTGAAGTGAAAATTAGAAGGGTTCCACCATTCCCCTCCTTTTTTTCCCCTTTAGAGATATTTTTTAGCAAAATTTGGTTATGACAAGTCTTGCGTATCTGCAAGACTGTTCTGTCGTATCTGACAGAATTTTGTTTCTAAAAAGCGCTTTATTTATTTATTTATTTTCAATATTTGCCGATAAAAATTTGGAAAATAATATGATTGTTTTAAGTAATTTTAGAATTTTCAGGGACTCAAAAAGCTTTAGAAATGCCCGAGAGATGGCAGCACGTGATACTGATGTATAGCAAAAGTTAATTTTGAATGAATTAACCTTAATTTGAAATTTTAACGGATTAATTGAATATAGAACAAAATTAAACATAAGAATAAAAAATGAAAATCTACTATTTTTGAAAATTAAAAAAGAAAATGTGAAAAGAAAGTCTTCTAACAGCGACATCCAGACTAATATTTATAGATTAAAGTAGCATATAAAATCAAATTTTATGTGATGACATAATATAGTCCCAGCATTTTGTAAAATAAATAATTTTTCCTTTTGCATGAAATAGAATTTTCACTTTCAGTTTTCTATATATTATGATATAATATATTCACATATTAAGACACAAGTCATGAAAAGTAAATCATAAGCTTCGTGTCTCTATCTAGTGGCGAATATTTTACTCACCACTAGATCGCATATTAGTACAATCGTAAAAAAGCGTATATTAGTACATATATCAATCATAGATTTACAAAAAATCAAATTACAAAAATCGCTAATCATGTTTTCGAGAAGTATTATAAAATATTTATATATTTGAAATATTTATTTATTTGTTTTATACTTAGATATTAGAATTAAAATATAATGTAAGAAAAGAATGTAACTTTATTCTGAAAAAACAAACCGCTATGCAATAGGAAATTACGAAACCATTTAAAATATCGATTTGCCCTAACTCTTACTTCCCAAGTGTTTATCATTTTAAATTGTTAGTATAAAGATAAAAATAAGCAAAAAGTCATTTTCTGATAATGTATTTCACATGATAAAAATAACTAGTGACAATTTGTTCTACCTAATTAATCAAAATAATTTTGATTTTTTACTAAAATTTTGTTTATTTAAAATATTTTTCAATATCTTAAATTCCGCAGATAATAGGTAATGCAAGGACGTGGCTTTGACATCTCACAACATTCTAATTTAAACAGCAATTTTAAATAATTTTCCTACATACGCAGATAACCATCTGCCCTTTTACAGACTTGGGTTCCAAATTTTAAACTGCATTTATATGTGCCAGATCAATCTTGCATAATGGATTGCAAAGTCTAGTTGCTACGCTTCTCAATATGATATTTATGATATCATAATTA
Organism: Argiope aurantia; assembly: GCA_026543865.1. Classification (NCBI taxonomy): domain Eukaryota; kingdom Metazoa; phylum Arthropoda; class Arachnida; order Araneae; family Araneidae; genus Argiope; species Argiope aurantia. The sequence continues at coordinate 623,832 of JAPMOR010062154.1, read as the reverse complement.
ATTTCAAAATATGCAATAATATATATATTTGACAAAAATAAAAACATTTATCTTAAAACTCTTATTTCGGAGTTAGTTTCTCTGTGCGCTATCGTTACTTAAAATATATTATTCACCTGGACTTTAATGATGAATTTGAAAGAAACATAAAACTGCATCCAATTCATGGCATCATAGCCAAAGATATCAAAATTAATATTAATAAGCTCTAAATTAGGTTGATTCAAAAAAATAATAGAGATTTGCAAGAACAGTTTAGCTACATTTTTTTGAATAATTTTTTTAAATTAAAATATTTATAAAATTTGATAATTTGACTTTTTTACCTTTCTTTTTTTTTTATACAAGTTGTGCATAAATTTACACTGGTGTGCAAAACTTAAGCAACAATGCAAATTTTAAGCAGATAGCCATAAAATTGCAGAAAAGGAGTTCTTGCGATCAGTACAATGAACACGTAATTCAAGAGAAAGGTCATGCGTATGCAAATATCAGGAACAAAACGTCACAAGCGACGTGAGCGTACGCAAAACACGTGCGGAAGACGCGCGCAGCTCAACACTACAATAAAAGGAAGGACGGAGACGCAATTAAAGACATTCGCTGCAAGTGCACGTGAGTTAATTCGTGAAATATGGATAACAGAAATAACCTGGACGATTTCACACGTGGAAGAATGATCGGAAGGCTGGAGGAGGGGCGTAGTGTGACCAGTGTAGCTGAAGAGTTCGGAATCAACAAAAGTGTCGTTTCGTGCGCTTGGAAAGCCTTCCAAACCACAGGTACAGCTGTGAGAGAGGTTGGTGGTGGACGCCCCAGGAAAATAACTGCAGTGGATGACCGACATATCGCCCTGCAGGCGAAAAGAACACGAAACCAGTCAGCAAGCGCCATTGCTCAGCAACTGTGTGCAGCAACGGGGCGAAAAGTATCGCGTCTTACTGTGTCCAGACGCCTTCTCAAAGGTGGTCTATTCGCCCGCCGTCCTGAACGCTGTATCCCTTTGACAGTTTCCCACCGGCCGCACCGTTTAGAGTGGTGGAGGGAGTACAAAAACTGGACATCTCATCAATGGAGTCGTGTCCTCTTTACAGATGAGAGTCGTTTTAGTGCCACAAGCGATTAACAACGCCAGTTGATTTGGAGAGAGGTTGGGACACGGTTTCATCCCAGTAACATCACGGAAAGAGACCGTTTCGGTGGTCCTGGATTTGTCGTCTGGGGAGGCATTATGATGAACGGGCGGACTGAGCTCCACGTTTTCGACAGAGGTTCTGTAACTGGAGATCGCTATTGTCAGGAGGTGATCCTTCCCCATGTTCAGAGGTGCCATTGGATCAGACTTCGTTTTTATGGATGACAATGCACGGCCACACAGGACTCATGCTTTTGAGAAGCTCCTGGAAAGTGAAGATATCACTCGAATGAATTGGCCCGCGTGCTCCCCTGATTTAAATCCGATAGAACATGTGTGGGATGCTTTGGGGAGACGCCTTGTGGCACGATTACATCCTCCTGGGAAAACACGACAACTTAAACCGATGCTGATTGAGGAATGGGCACTCTTACCTCAAGAACTGTTGGACAATCTGGTGCTGAGTATGGGGAGAAGGTGCGAAGCAACCATTGCAGTAAGAGGAGGGCATATCCCATACTAAGGAACATCTGCTTGCTGTTCTTCCTCTTGGACAGACAATCATGTGTAACGATACTATGAGTTCAATAAAGCCTTTTTTTGTTTGATTCCATACTGTATGCATTGTATTCATTTTTGCGCAACTATGGTTTCGTCATTCTTTCAGAACAAAATGATGTATCTCATTTCTGAATTTCATGTCTCTCAGATGATTTCTCGTGAAGTTATGGCAAAAAACATACCTCATGCATAAGTTTTGCACACCATTGTATGTAACACTATTTGATCTGAATTCTTTTTAAAATAGAATGATAAATAGAAAATGTTCCTTTTGTTTTCACAAAGGGAAAAAAGATATAGAAGATAACAGAAAGACGAAGGGACAAACAACGAGGCGGTGCTGATGACTAATAAACTTCAGTCGTCAGAATTTACTTAATGAATTTCTTTCCACTTATTTTTCATTAAAAATATGAATAAATATTCGTTGGATCAACGAAAAATTTTTAATAACAAAATGTTTTTCAAATTTCTGTACATAATATTACAAATGTTTTCCAAATTCACTTTTCAAGCATTGATAGGTATTTGTAAAAGCAGTAACTTTTAAAAATACGTTCCCCCTCAAATGCACAATTTCATTAATATAGCGTATTAAATATCCGAGTCACCCTAGACATATTTGAAATGACGTGGTAAATATTTAATTGCCTTTTTTTGCAAAGACCAATAAAATAACTATGCAACTGTAAGAAATTTTGAAGCTATTTGAAATATCGATTTGCCCCAACACTTACTTCATAAGTGTTTTATCTTTTTTTTTTTTTTAAATCAGTATTTGAATGGTTCCCTTTATTGCAAAAAATGAACGAATTCAGAATATTAAATCTGCGGTTTACAGCCGAGAAATATTTAAAACGTTCCATTTCTAAAAGCGCATGTTAAGTGACGATAGAAAATGAATTTAAATTATTTTAATTAAATATATATAAATGAATTAAGCAGATTTAGATGGATTAGGTCACTTTAATCATCAGCCACTGGTTTATTAGAATTAATGTATTCATTGGTTACCATCATTTTCAAATATTACAAAAAATTAATTTAATATAACAAAATGGTTTTGTTGTTAACAAAGTGTTGGTTTGTTGAACGAATGTTGTTGTTTTTTTTGCTGTCAGGAAAATATTTGCTGTATATGCATAGAGAAAATAATGAAGCTTTTCAGGTCGAGGGTTAAATAAAATATGCAGACAAAATATCAATAAATATTACAAAAATAATAAATAAAATACATTAAAATTGTGTAATATAAATTAATTAATAAATTTGCAATTTCTTATCAGAAATATGAAACGGTCTAGTTCAAATTGTTGTCTAGACACAGATGATATTGTCTAGACATTGATGAAAACGCCCACTGAATTGCTTGCATCGTTCAGCATCTTATTTGGCATTTGGGCGTACCTCTTTCTAATGTTTGCTCTCTTTTTTTTTATTGTAACTAACCTTGAGCTATCAACATGTGACTTATCACCCCCATCTCATATCTTCCGCCTTACCCATAAAAGACATCTGAATAAAAACCAGAAGAACGATGGAAAATCAATGCAATCTCTTCCCTATGATTGTCTCATAACAAAATTCAGCCATTTCGCTCGTCGAATTCGCTCTTCACCCTTAATGTTGGATATTTCTTACAAACATGCTTATTCTACAATCCAAAAACTCTTGGATATATTGCAAAATTATGCAAATAAATAATTAAGAATAATGACATTTCTTAGATGCACATATTAATAACATGGTTTATCACGTTTTATTTCACGATATGTTATTTTTCAGAATCCGATAAATGGCGTTGTATATGGCCTCAGAATGATTTAATGAGAAAACTTCACGTAGCAGTCATACCATGCGGTTTTCAAAATACCTGTTAGATTTCTTTTATGTAGCGCTACGGAAAATTTTTGTGTATCAGATGCCTTGCAGCTATTTTAATTCAGTATATCATAGCTACTATTCAATCCATTATTCCTCAAACATTAGAAATGCATAGAGGCAAACTGAGTATTACTTGGACACAGATTTTACATCAAGAAATTTTAACTTTAGCAGTTCTACTATGAGTAATTAAAGACATTTTGTTTTACTCAAGTTTACAAGATGACAAAGATTTCTAGAATCCATTACAATATTTACATGAATCTTTTTTCATATTTTATGTAAATTTCAGCCTTTTTATCAATACATATTTTCGTTTCTAAATTTATTTTTCTGATTCAAACACCCTCCAACCGATTGTTCTATTCCGTGTTCTTCTACATTCATTAGATTCCCATTTGCGCATGTGCCTACTCATTTTCTTTTTCCATACTTGATTATTCCCTAAAAGCGATGGCTAGTTGTTAATGCATTCACTCATTATTTGCCAACTCTTCTTTTTTTTTAATTTTTGGATGGATAAATGCTATACAAAAAGTTTTTTTAACAATATAATTATATTCAAATTATGTTTCGTTTTGAAAATATTTGATATTTTTGAAAAAGGGTATCATTACAAAATGACCAATCATATCATTTCAATAAAATAATAAAAAACGATTGAGTTAGTAACAGATCGTTACTGTCATTTCTAAATTACACACTTGTGTAAGGCATTTTATTATAATATAAAAACCAAACCAAAAATACAATGCTTCAAATAAGGCAATTCTGTTCCGTTCCATTTTTACAGAAGAAATTCAAATCTGTTCGCTTGTCATAAAGAAACGCAGCACAGAATACACACTTTCCTCTACGCATAATATTGACCGAGTCATATATATATGGAATGAAATTAAACTCTCAGATGCGTGGCGTCCTCTGGTGTACATAAAATTACAAAATCCCTAAACGGTAATTATGGCAGCTGAAGGGTGAACAAACTTAAACAAATTTCGATCAATATCATTTAATGTCTGAATGAAGTTATTCGAAATGTATAAGCCCTTTTCAGGACGTTCTACATAGTAAAAAAACTTACCTGTACGTTGCGGACGGTTGGGGCTCGTCCAATGTATCCTTCAAGAACGAATCTTCCATAATGATTTATGTTTACTCACTAAAAAACAAAACAAGGGGCATGTAACAAATATTCATTCAATTTCATAATGATTTACAAAAATTATTACAAAAAGAAATGTTTATTTTCCATTTTTTAGTAAATATATATTTACCATGAACTATTTTTTTTTCAATCATACTATTAGTTCACACTCTCTCTCTATATATATTTATATATCTTATTCAAATTTTCAATCGTTAATAAAATACTTTTTATTCACCTACTCAAGTTCAAATACATTTTTTAAACCTGTAGTGGATGACACTTGATGTTAATACAGTTTTTCAAATATCAATTAATTAATTTAATTTAATTAATTAATTTTAGTTTTATATGGGTGGTATTTCTCTTATATAAGATATTTAGCAAGATACAAATTTAGAAATAAATATCCTCACTGGCGAAGCGCGTAGATCCCTGGGAAAAAAAATTTCTTTTTCAGATTCTTTTTTCATTCTGGGTTAAGGAGGGAACAAAAGAGTGAGAGAGATGGAAAGTGTGTGCGAGAGAGAGAGAATTTTTTCTAACTTAAAAAAATGAATGACGATTATTTATAAAGGACTTCTGTAATATAGTGAAAAAAGAAATTTTGCCACTTAATATTGTGATTCTGTCATATGTATTTATATTAATTGTAATTATTTGATAAGAAGTAACTAAAGTAAAATTTTTCTTTGTTCACCTAAGTAGGAATTGAGTTATTTTTATGTTACTTTTTTCATTTAAGACAATTTTTAAACTTGATAATTGTCTTTGTTTTTATTGTGCATTTGTTTCATTCACAGGGTGTTGCAAAAGATCATTTGTAAATTTAAAAGTCTGCTCAGGGATACAGAAGTAATCATTTTTACCAGCGAACATAGGGTTACAAACGAGAGAAAAAAAAAAAGGTTAAAGAGACTGTTTGTCAGTGAATTAGGTGAAGTAAACGCAAAAACTACATTAATAACACGATGGATATTTTATTAATATATATATAGTGGGTGCGTTGTGATTTTCTAAGGGACTGCCCGGTTTTAAATACACTATTTTTAATTTCCACAAACACAGCTACACTACAAAATTTACAAACACACATAGAAAATTAGGTTAAAGAAAACAGTATGGCGGAAGAATTCCATGGTTTCCAGCCGAAAGCATTCGGCGTTAGTGCAAGGGTTGCGCATAGGGAAAAAGTAGTCCTCAGGATGCAGCTCTGCCGATCAACTGCTTGTCTTCTGTAAAATGCCACAAGGGGGAGTTCTCTGCTCAATGGGAAAAAGAGGCGCTACATATAAATTTAAAATGACACAACAACATAGATTCATACAGAAATGTTAAAGCAGAAATGCGGCGGTATTCATTTTCCGCATGGACACGATAACTCAACGATGGAGCAAGTTAGACTGAAGATATTTGGTATGAAGTTTTCATACACACAACTGTTTTTACGTGTTTGTGAATGAAATATGTTAAAAGGAAATCAATATATCCATACTTGCGTATGATAACGTAATAATCAAAAGCACTTGGAATAACAAGGATGAAATTTGAATAAGTAAAATATGAAAATAAATGAAAACTTTTGGGCTAATCCATTATATAATATTTGATTTTCTCTTCCTGTCTCCCCTCCACGTGTATAAAAAAGTGACGATTCAAAAATCGAACTGGATAGACTAGAAGCCAGTCAATTGTTTTGTAGAGAATTACGATTTTTAGAATAATTTTGTCGATATAATATTTATGGCATCACTAGACAGAAATTCGAATTAGGATTAATATATTTCCTGAAAAATGACACTTTTATCCATTAAAATGAAGATATTGTCTAGGTAATGCATTCATACCAAATATCACACTAACGTCGCTTGCTTTTTCCTTCTGCGTCATCGGAATGCGATTCAAACTCGATAGAAACTGGAATATTTTAGGGCATCATTTCTTAAATGGGTTTCTGAAAATTAGGTAATAAGATATAGCAAATTATTTATTGAAATTATATATGCGATTTATTTTTCGCACTAAATATTCATTTTTACTTTCTGGTATACTTCGTATACTCGTAAGTATAGTAATCTATACTTATAAATAAAGCTCAATGTGTGTGTGTGTGTGTTGGCGCTCTACAGGCCAGGTCATTTGACCAACAGCTACCAAATTTGGTACATGTATACCTTGGAGGTCGGAAATGTTCACCTGGGGTCCCTTTTTTTTGAATTTTTAATTAGAATTTTAATTATTAATTAAAAACTAACTTTCCTGCAAAAAAAATCTTCCATTTTCCCCACCGCCAAATGAGTAAGGCTTCAGTTTTTTCCCCAACAGTAATGAAGCTAGGGTTAACATTTTTCGGCCGATTATTTCAAACGGTTCTGTTTATTTTCTTGATGTTTGATGCATTTAAAATTAAACATTGTTAATGAATCGATCTTTCAGATTCAGTCTGAAGTACTTTTGAATTAAAATAGCACAGAATAAAGGAAATTAAAAATGTCTAATCTGCATAGCGTTACCCCAACTGGCGTAGAAAAATTCACGCATTTGCGTTACCGTAACTGGCGTTGAAAATTCACGCATGCGCATTCTGTTCTGATTGTTGACAATATTATCAACGGAAGATTCATGATTTAAATTATTTTTAGGTTAGTTGCATGCTTTTCTAATTAAATTGTATTTATGTTAGTTATATATTTTTTGTATATGCTTATAGTTTTAAGTACATCATTTTTTAAGTAGTTTTTTTAAACCTGTTTTCGACCGATTATTTTAAACGATTCATTTTATTTTCTTAGTGTTTGATGCATTCAAAATTAAACATTGCTAATGAATCGATCTGTTCATGATGAATCTCAGAAAATGTTGTTGAAAAATTCTTAAGATATTACATAAATTAAGAAAGATATTCTTTAGTGCCCATAAAGTTTAAACGCTCAGTGACTCAGTTATAAGTAATCATGTTATAAAAAAATGTTTTGTTTCAGTAAAAAATATTATTATATTAATTGCAGATTCATTCTTTCCACTTTAATTTAAATTATTAATTTTACGGGTGCTAACAAAAAATGAGAGACATACATATTACGTTATGACTGAAGGCTTTTATAATATTATGAGTGAATTATATGACTATCAAAATTTGAAGTTTTAAAATATTTTGATGAAGAATCGATTCAAATAGGAATTGCATAAAATATTTAATTATTAAAATTTAAACGAACATTAAAATTGGCGAACCAGCTGGTCGCCAAAGGCGGCTAGTCGTTAATAAAATCGTAATAATAAAATTCGAACTCGAGATTTTGTCGAATTTCCACGTTTCCCTGAATTCGAAAAACACATTTTTAAAAAAGGTCTGTCTGTGACAAAGCTTTGAGCTAGATGGATAAAATTCGGTATGCAGTTGTTACATCAAATTTGCAGACTTCTATCAAATTTTGAGCATATTGCATTGAGAAGAAGTCTGTCTGTCTGGTTCTTCGTATAAAATTTATCACGATGATTACAAAACGATGAGATCCAGATGGATAAAATTCGGTCCACAGATTTAGAATTTACAATGTAGAAACTTTTCAAATTTTGAGTCAAAACAAACAGGGGGTTGACAGACTGGTGGTCCGTACTTTCAGGAACATATAAAGGCGATAAGTCAGAAATTCAACGATTTATATTAAATTTGATTCACAATTTTGTGCCTACAATTCTAGTTTTGCATCATATTTTTGTTTCAATCTGTTGAGAACGCGTCTAAAATACAAATTCGATTTTTGGATACTATTAACCGCAGGCCATGGATTAATGGCCTAGGATAACTTGTTAGATTCAGTGCAAATCCTAAATTCATACCAAAGGTTAATATCTCATAACCATTATACCCGACTGCAGTGCAAGGTGTTTTAAAACATCTTTATCAGAGAAGATACGAGGCATTTTTGAAAGACCCATCACGCTGGTTCTTAATTATTTCGAACAAGGAAGGCAGTCGCCTCGGTGCCTTGTTAAATCTCCGTGTTTTAACTTTCTCAATGTAGGAAAAAATCTTTTTTACTTTTTCTTTTATGAAGTATAGAAAGAGTATTGTAATAACCAAGAAATTCGAACTCGAGATTCTAATGAATCTGAACGCTTTAGACCACTCTGAGTTCGAGAACCACATTTTTGGCATTAGGTTTGTTTGTCCGTCTGTCTGAGACAGAGAATTCAAAAACACTTTGAACTAGAAGGAGGAAATTTGGGATACAGTCTTAGCACCGAATATGGAATGTTGAGAAAAATCCTTTCTGAGGAAATCTGCCTTTCTGGTCGTTCGAATATACTTTGGCACGGTAATTACAAAGCATAAGGTGCTAGATGGATAAATTTTGGTACAAAGATTTAGTGTCTATAGTGTCGACACCTATTTAATGTCGAGCTAAATCTAGGGTTTATACAGAAACCGAATTTTTAAAAAAACAATTTTAGCCGCTTTTCGAATTCTTGTCAAAAAATAGAATAGGGAAAAATATTTCATTTCATTTATATAAAATAACAAAAAACGAAATCAATATCAAAGTCAAAATATAAAAGAATAATAAAGATTACATATAATCATTATTTACGCAAAATAACGAAAACTCAAATAAAAATTTCAAATAATATTTATATTATTTACACTCATTTTAATTTCTTCTAAGAAAATAGGATTTTAAAAAACATAAATATCCACTGAACGGTGACTAAATCCTTTTATTTTTATTTTGGACACAATATTGCCTGAAATTGGAACTACTCGTTCACTAGCTACTGAGCTTTGTTTTATAGTTTTCACGGCATCAAATAACAAATCTAAGTTTTTTGTTCTTGTATTCGTTGTCTCAAATAATGAAAATTCAGCTTTCAGTGTCTTTGGATTTTTAAGTTCTTCTTCAGGGTCTTCAAGAAACCTGTGAATTGATTTTTCCATTCTTTTTAAACAGAATTACTTTGAGCAGTAGTTTCTTCGATTTTTTCTTCATTAGAATCGACTTCCACATAAGAATTTGGAAATATTCCAGACGCTATCTTTCCAGATAACTTAATTTCGGTTTTTGAAGCTAAAAAAAATGCACTAGATTTCTTCGCTTAACTAGAAATGTTCTGTGCAGTTTGCAAATACAGCAAAAGAGTTACTAATTCTACTTGTTTTCTTTCTTGAATTCGTTCTTCATATAATAATTTCAAACTTATTTCAGTGTTTACATTTTTTAGTTCATTTAACAGAAATTCAAATATACCTTCACTTGTTAATAAAGTGGCATCTCTAAGCTTAATCTGTTGGCGCCCTAAGCTTTCAGCTTCCAACCGATAAAATTCAAAATATTTGTTTGTTTGTTTTTAAAGAAGAGGAATATGCAGGCGTTCTCGAAAACCAGTTTTCTTAATTTAAAAATCGGTTTTCAAATGTGAGAAATTTACTTTAAGAAACCGGTTTTTCAAAACCGGGTTTGAAAAACCTCCAAATCCAACCAATAGACGAAAGTACAGATCGTCTATCGGTCTGCACTTTCAAAATCATGTAAATGCGATAGCTCAAAAATGCAATGACTTAAATAAATAAAATTTGGTGTACGATTTTATGTGATAATAAGTGTAGATCTGTGTCAATTTTCTATCTCAGTCAGTTGTCAGAAACGCATCTAAAACACGAATTCGATTTTTAGATATTATTAACTACGCACCATTAATCGCCAACAATCTCGCCAAGGATCATCTTTGTTTTGATTCATAATACGAACACCGGAATAAGGATTGTTTTTGACGAAGTCAAGGAGGGAATACTCCGACATTTATTTCTCTATTTTTCAAGAAAATACATTGATCTTCCAATATGCCTTGCATACTCTATTTTTATTCTTTTTTAAATTACAGATGCGCGGTGGAGTTTGCGATAATTGATAACTCTTTCTTACTTCAGTGTTAATTACAAATTTATGATAATGCAAGTGCATTCAGTGTGGTTCGCCCAGAGAGAGAAGAACATACTCTTTGTTTAATTATCTACGAAATAAACCTTACTTTTTGGAGGGGGGGGGGCTTTTGAGTAAATAATGTTCAGAACTGTCAAACACATTTTGGAATTTTTTTTCAGAAATTAAGAAATAGTTCGCATTGTCTTTTGAGACCAAGAATAATTTGCCAAGAATAAGAAAATGAACAATGGAACGCAACTGTGTCGGGTATCTTCGAAGTATTTTTAGACTCAATTAGCGAAACCGAAAATATGTTTACCCACAAATCTTTACGCTGCATTTGTCTCTTACTTTATGTCATGTTTTTATTACTCTGAATGATTAATGTCAAATATTGGATTATGTAGCTTACTAGGTTGCTATTTTTTTAAATAAAATATGCCTTTATATGAATTAATTAAATGGAGAATACTTATTTACAATAATTTGTTTCATTTTACTTGGAGAAAAGAAGACATAAAAGCAGAAAAAATAAATTATTTACCTTGTTGTACTGCATTATTTAAAGATTCTTATTTCAGAAAATTACTCTCAATATGTCATCTTGTACATTAAGATAAATAAGAATAAGAAACTGAATAAAGGGTAGTAAGACATGAATAATAAATTTTAATCACCTACAATTGCGTCATTTTTTGTATAATTATTTTTACTACAACACCTCTGTTTTTCGAACTAGCATTTTAATAGGTATTTTTCGTCAAACATATGAGAGGGTAATTTACAATTAATTTACAAGGGGAAACGCTTTTAGAGACAATCCATAGCGTTTCAATTCATTCTTTGTGGTCTTCATATTACATATATATATATATGTAATTGAGATTTCTTAATCTATTTTAAATCTTAATTAATATTCTATTTTTTATCTTAAATTAATCAGTAATACTTTATTTTAAAATTTTCTTTTATTTCTTATAATCCAAATCCATTTTTTTATTTGATTATTTCCAACAGGTGCTCTCTAATGTCTAACACAGTTTCATTCTATAATAATGGCAGCGCTAAAGAGAAAATTATTATTATTGTTGTTTTCAATTCTTTTTAAAACATAGCTGACCCAAACATTGACCACAAAATGGCATTTGCAGAATGGCATTGCAGATTTATTGTTCACCGTTTAGGAAGTGTTCTCGTGACAAGCAGGCGCGTGTACTTTATGTTTCATATTATAGATTCACGTGTTTATATTTCTTTCTAGAGCTTGCTTGAATCTTGATTGATTTAATGTAGTTTTAGTAAGACACGCAAGATAAAAGGCTTCTTTTTTCTCTGAAGCAATTTTAGTTTCTCATATTCTTAGTATAGAGAAAGTATAGTAACCGTCGGGAAATTCTAAATCATTTTCACAAATCTTCATGCTTTAGACCTCTCGTTCTAGATGAGTTCGAAAAACCCATTTTCAGAAAAGGTTCGTCTGTCTATAACAAAAATAACACAAAACCCCCTTTGAGTGGTCTTTAAACGCTTTGAAATTTGGTTTACGGTCTTTAAAACAAATCTGCAAGTAAAACCGGTTCAGAGAAAGGCCATCTGTCCGGCTGCTCGAATAAAAATTAACAGGATAATTAAAAAGCCGAGTGAGCCAGATTTATAAAATTCAATACATAGATTTAACATTAATAGTGTAGGCACCTATTCAAATTTTGTACAAAACTAGGAAATGGAGCGTCTGTCTGTCTGTACTTTCAGAAACATATAAACGGGATTATTCAAAAATGCGATTGCTTAAATATATCAAATTTGATTCGGAATTTTGTGATTACAAGTGCGGTATCCTGTTAATTTTTTTTTCAATCTGTTGAGAAAACGTGCCTAAGACGTACATTTGACTTTTAGATATTTTGAACCTCATGCCAGAGATTAATCTCCAAAAAAATACCCCAAGGATCACACGATAGATTCAATAAAAATGTTTGATTCACGACAAAAGTTCATAATTTTTAAATACTGTACAAGAATTCCATGTAAGACATTCTCTGGCATGGCAAGTTCATTAGAGATTCGCGAGAAAGTTTTGTGGAGAATCGTTACAATAAATAACAGAGTTATAAAAATAAGAAATTTTAGATAATTCACTACTTGATAAATTTCTTCCCCTGACTTAAAGTTAAAAAAAAAAAATTCGTTGCTCCGCTTTTCGTTGATCAGTAGGAATGCGACTCAGTAAATTTGAATTAAGTCATTCGAAAAATTTAAAATCTATGAAATTTAATCGCAGAACATTGCGTAATAATCAAAATAACATCAGTGGATTGCATCATGTGCACATTAAAAGATATATATGAAATGAAATTAAAAAAACGAGAATTGAAATACTGTCTTAAATCTAAATGAAATAATATTTTTAATCTTAATTCTGAAAGTGGTAAGAAGACATAAATGCAGGATTTGATGGGGAAAAAATTATTTTGAATTTAATTGTTACGAAATGCATTAAAAAAGCATTTTGAAGAATTCTTAAAAATAGAAAAAATAATTGAACTGCAATTAAGTCAGAATCATTATAAAGTTTATTTGGAATGATGTAAAAATAATATTTTTAGGGATAAATATTAGATGAAATTTAGCCTGTCTTGATAAAAAAAACGATGAAAATTATCTTAACATCCATTATTTAATTTAATATTTTAAGAATTAATTAATTTTGAATGCTAAAAATATCCTTAATATACCAAATAAGGTAACATTTGTGAGTCGCAGACTGAACTACAGAAAAGTGATATGATTAAACGACTTGATAAAACGGTGAAAATTGTTTTCATTCATTATAACAAGGAAAAATATTATTAATTGGCAAAAAATATATTTTTTAAATTTTGTTGACATCAGGGATCATTAACCAATTATTATTGAAATTAAACTGGTTATTACAAAAAGAGTGTTTTTTCCCCCCAATTTTGAGATGACAGGAAATTTTGTGCATTAATATTTTCGAAAAATGTTAGCAAATGAAAAAAAAAAAAAAAAAAAAAAACAACCATTCAACATTTTGATTAACTTTTAATTCACAAACATCTCAAATTTTTGAAAATGTTGTCATTAACAGCAAATTTTAGTCCACCAAAGAATATCTATTCTAAATTTGGCGACTTCGTATCCAATTATCAGTGACGTTGAGTCGATAGACATAACAAATATCCCTTTTTACTAAGCATAGAATATTGTAACGAAGCATAAAATATTGTAACTGTCAAGAGATTTTGCCTAATCTACACGTTTTGGATCTTTCCGAGTCCGCAAAATGTGTATGTCTATTTGTTTTTCTATGCCTATTTATGAAAGCGATCAATTAAAACACTTAGAGTATGACGATTGAAATTTGGTATGCGGAATTGCGACCAAACTTGCAGATTTTCATGACATTTTGAATGAAACCCATTCGCAGTGAGTCTCTCTGCCTGCGTGTACAAGTGAACTCGATAACTGCAAAACTCAAAGAATGAGGGATAGAAAATTTGGTAAACAGGTTTAGAGTCTAATCGATATTAAAATTTGAACAAAATTCACTAAACGGTTGAATGTATGTCAGTCTATAATTTTGCATGCATTTAACAGTAAATAAACCGGTTAAGTGCATTTAACACTTACCGAAATTTCCCCGATACATTGGAAACAGGTCATTCGACCGGCTCGTGGTATCTTTAGTGCTAAATGCAATAATTCATCAACGCAAAGACTTAAATCAATGAAATTCGACATGTGATCCTACGACTACAATTGCAGTTTCCTGTCCCATTTTTTGTCAACCAATCAGCAGAAAAGCATCTGAAATATACATTCTCGCAATCGATTCAGTAAAAATGCTAAATCAGCACCAAACTCTATATTTCGTAACTATCATTCCCTTATGGCATCTAAGATATTCGCGGTCTCAACCATGATCTCCAACTTAATGCGAAGAAAAGGAAACTAAGATTCTTATTTGAGAACGTCCGTTAAAGTTGCAGGGAAACGACTCCCGTCGGTTATGATTTGAGAAATTTGAAACATTAGACATTTTAACACACGTTATATTTCACACGTTGAGTGCCGTGTTACCCATATCATGGTAACAGCAAAAATTCTCAATCAGTGACGCGGATAGAACAAGCCTACGTTTAGTTTATATCTCCTTGTTTTATTATGTTGATCACAACGTGAACCACCCGAGATTCACACTTCGTATCTAATCAAATATTCTCTTATCTACTACAGTTAAAAGCTATCGAGGAACGAGGCATCTTATTAGAGAATCACAAGCATGAATCATGTCAGCGAATGCATTCACAAATGAATTACTGTATTAATAAAATCATTAGAAAACAATATACACCAACAGTTGATTAATTATATAATCGATGGAGGGCAATCTTACATGCTAGAACTTTACTTCGCAAGTTACGATGGGTAAAGGAAAAAAAAAAATACACTGCCAATGTTTGAAATGTCAGCGATTTAGCTAAAAAATGACACACACCAACATTTTAATTAAAAAAATCCTGCTATTGCTGCCCATGAAGAAAACATTAATGATTTTCTTCATAACAATCAGCTTTTACAAAGCATATTAATAAAATGGTAATTTTATTAATTTATGAGAAATCATTGACGACTAGTCAGTTCACTCATTAAGTTTAAATAAATATCTTACATATAACTTGATATTGACAATTTCCCAAAATTTTTAAACGAAAAATTATAGTTGTTCTGTTTTACCAGTCTTGCATTTAGTCCGTGTATTGTGTACAGGAACAATCCCTAATGGAGTCAAGAACCATGACGTCAAAGAGCCATTAAAAACGCAATTGTCCGGTTAATCTGTCTTCTAATTGCGCTTGTCTTTTGCGGTACAGTAATTCCACGATATTTCTCAAGTAAATGATTCGGATAATCGACATTATCTTTCTTCTCTGGCTTTTAACAATGAAAGAAAATCACGCTATGAAACACCGAATAAAACAATGGAAACGATTTGAATTTCATCGATGAAAAATATCAATACAAATATTACGTCAAATTATTTTTTTAAGTTGCTAGTATTTATAAGAAAATATAGCACATCAAATATATTGGTATTATTAAAAATAGTTTTAAATTGTAAAATGGCTTAGAAATGTAATACATTTATGTTATCGATTGATAAATGGCAAAATATGCATAGTTTCCACATAATTAATTTTTTTAAAAAAAATCACATGAAAAAATTACAAATCCAAATTTCTAAAAATCATTTATGGCAAATTTAGTAGCTATATATCAAATGATCTGGGTTCAAGAATTCAAAAACACTCACTTCTTTTTTATAAGTAGTAGAGAAAGAAATTTATGTCCTTTTTTAATACATTAAATACAGCGTAATAATGCAACGATTCCTTACTGATAGATTTATTCAAGGTATTCTACTGGAGGAATAACTTCAGAAATTTAAAAGATAATCGAATTTTTATCCTCTGCCCTCCAGTCTACCATCTCTTCATTCACAGACAGATCAGTAAAATAAAAATAAAATTAATGACTAAAGACTTTACCCTTATTTTGGGACTCGAGGGAAATCCATACCATGCAATTCGTCAAAATCTAGATTCTGAATTTTTTGATAATTCCAATACCTTTTCTTTCATATTTAGAATGGAAGAAAGTTAAAAAAAAAAAAAAAAAACTTAGTAGAAAGGGGAAAGAAAGTATTAAATCTTGCTTTCTTTCATTGTTTTCTAAAGTTCTAATCTAAAGTATTAAGCAATTAATAAATAAAAAAATTGAATTTGTTTAATTAATTAATTTTAAGGGGCCTAATTTTAAGAATTTTTTATCTTAGCAAACTGAAAATTTTTATTTGATATTCCTAATAAAGGGGCAAAGAAAAGGAAAAAATAATGGATTTTCGCAAAAAAAAAATTTCCTGAAATTTCCCGTAACTTGCAAGCTAAATAAAAGGCAAAAAGCACTCTAATGAATATTTAACTTACCTCCGGTTAACTTTTAAATTTATTGAGAAATAATTCGCAGTCAAATTTTTTTGTTTTTGTCTTTAAGCATAGCTATCTGAAATCTTCACGAATAATTAAGTTATTTCACGTTTTGCTGTCAGAAATTTGAGCTGTAAAATGCCTATCGGAAAATGGCAGGAATGTAAAAAAGTATTATAAAAATTTCTGAAAAAAAAACGGTAAATTATTAGGAATATATTGAAAATATTAGATTACCTTTCATTTTTCATAATTTCTGATATATTAGGAATAAAAAAATAACCTTTTGCAAGTAGATACAAGAATGACAATAAAACTTGAGAATAAAAATGATTTAAATGAGAATAAAAATGATATAATAATGTATTAAAAAGTAAAAATAAATCAAGAGAAATTTTTACTTTTAAAAAACTAAATCAAACATTTCTTAAAAATGTTTTTATTTTTTTTTCTCTATAGCGTTTCGATTAGGACTATTTTAATTTTATTCCCTCTATACAATCTTCACAAATAATCTGTATACCGATTTTGGAATAATTTTTTTTTTTTTTGCTTTTTCCTCTAAATACAGAATATTATTGTAATCATTAAAGAATTTGATAATTTTCCATTCTTTAGACTTACTTGTCTGTTTTCAATTAGTCTGTGACAAAAACAATTCAAAACTGCCTTCAACTAAAGGGGTGACATTTTTGATATTGTCTTTACACCAAATTTGTAGACTAAGATAACATTTGGATGTAAATTAACACGATAACTACGAAACGAAGCGAGCTAGATGGATAGAATTCGGTGCAGAGATTTAACATCTATAGTGTAAAAACTATCAAATTTGGAGTCAAATAATCCAACAAGGTCTCTATTTTCAGAAATATGTAAACGCCATATCGACTTAAATATTAAATTTAAAAAAAATTAATATTTTTTTTATTTAACTAATAATTTTATTTGGATAATAAATAAAAAAAAGTATTGACTTAAATATCTCAAATTTGGTATGGGATTTTGTGACTACTAGTGTCGTTTTCTATCAAATTTTATCCCCAATCGATTGGAAAAAAACACTTCTAAAACACGAATTGGTCTTTCAGAAGGCATCATCCGCATGCCAGGGATTAATCGCCAAATAACTCGCCAGGGAACAACACTATAGATTCAGTAAAATTGCTAAATTTACGCCAAAGGTTAATACTTCGTAACTACCGTACGTCAATGCCGTACCACGTCATGCCTTCTCTGGGATAACACCTTTATTAAAGAGCATGCGAGAACACTTTGGTAAGACCACTCCCACTGTTATTTTCTACCACACGAGTAACGAAAAGCATTCACTTTCTCAACTATTTATCTATGCAAATGGAATATCTTGTTTATACTGCGGTATGCAACTCAAATACAGAAACAGGATAAAACGAAATATTTATTGATTCAAGCGCCAACTCATCACGCTGAACAATATTCACGTTATGCATAGAGATGAGCTGATTTATCTGTAAATGCAAGAATTCCCGATTATATTTGGTCAGAAATGCGATGTTGCGGGTGCGGCGGTGGTGGTGGCTTGCCCCGGGCGGCAAAACCTCACAATAAATAGTAATAATATCTTATATTCCGGCTTAAAATTTTAAACCAATTCTTTTCATTTTTGTGTCCCACTTTGCAATTCAAACCTATAAAGTGCGTATGGAACTTTTTATCATTTAATTTATGGTGGAATCGGGAAATCTCTTTTTACTTTTTCGTATACATAGTAGAAAGGAAGCATTGCAATCGTCAAAAAATTCGAACTTGATATTTTGGCGAATCTCCACGTTGCAGACCTCCCAGAGTTCCAAAAAGACATTTTTGTAAAATGTCCGTCTGTCTGCGAGAAAGATACCTCGAAAACGCCTTAAATGAGACGTGTGAAATTTTTGCACAAGTTATTTTCACTAAATATGTAGATTTTTATCAAAATTGGTGTAAAATCTAAGGTCAGGAAGTCTGTCTGTCCGGCTGTTCGAATGTAAGTTAACAAAATAATTACAAAACGAAGAGAGCGAGATAGATAAGATTCGGTATACAAATTTGAAATCTAAAGTGTAGACACCTGTCAAAATTTGAGCCAAATCCGACTCAAAGTGGACCTTCTGTCGGTCTGTGTTTTCAAATAGATGTAAAGATGATCATTCAAAAGCGCAATAACTGAAATATATCACATTTGGCATGGTATTTTGTGACAACATGCGCAGTTTTGTTTCAATCGATTATGAAAAAAAGCGTCTAAAACACACATTCGATTTTCGTGCACTATTAACGGCATGCCAGGGATGAATCGCCAGATAATTCGCCAAGGATGACAGGATAGATTCTGTAAAAATGCTAAATTCTTGTCAAAGGTTGATATTTCGTAATTATTGTAAGCCAATGTCATCTGAAGCGTTCTCTGGCATGACAGGTTTATTATAAAATATGTGAGAAAGTTTTGGGGCGACTAACGCTACTGTTTTAGGTGAATGGAATCACCTCACCCGCTTTAATGACTGACGACGCGTTTGAATGTTTGATGTCATTACGAAACAAAATTCGGCCTCACATACTCACACAGAAAACGATACCAGCTGTATTGGAGGTACCTTTTTAGAAATGATGCATTTAATAGTTTGTGAACACTAAGATCCGAAAGGGTCGCCAAGTTTCAACCACAAGAAATTCTGTATTATTCTGTTATATTCTAGAGTACTCCGAATGTTTCTCATAAAGACCAAACAACAGGGAACATTTTTTTTTAAATTTAAATTATTATTTACTTTTTCGTATGTGAAATGTTAAATATAATTGTAAAAAAAATCGATTTCGAGATTTTGACGAATTTTCATGTTTCAGAACTCCCCGGGTTTGAAAAATACATTTTCGTAGCAATACAATAACTGACAAACGCTTTGAGCTAAACAGATGAAGTTTTTTATACATTCTTTCTATCGAATTTTACAAATTTCTATTGAATTTTAAACAAAATCCATATACAGGAAGCTTATTTGTCTGCTGAAAACAAGTAACCACGATGATTGCAGAAAGTAAAGAGTTAAATGAATGGAATTTGATATCCAAATTTAAGATCTAAAGGGTAGCACATTTGAATCCAATCCTGCCTGTCAATAAATAACATTTGTCCGTCTATACACATTCATATGCATGAAAACGCAATAACATTAAAAATGCAATAATAAATGGGATTTGGTATGTGACGACTTCTAGTAAAATTGGAGTTTAGTGCCAAATTTAATTTTTAATGTTTAAAAAAATGGGATCAAAATGTGTACTTGTTATTATTCACTATATTCAGGAGTACAAAACGTTCACGTGCACAAATTTTTGCTTTGTTTGAGAGAGAGAGAGCACCTTTATTTTGGAGACTGCAAGAAATTTTCAATATGCCCACTTCCGCTAATTCTACACAAAATGTAAATACGACATAAAATGCTCTATATCCGGCGCATGTGCACTGCGACATATAACGAAAAATTTTCAAACGTATTTAAATTCACATCATCTTTTCGAAACTTTAAAATAAACGATGTATACCCTACTTTGTCTCGACATTATAAAATCAAAGAACCCCAGATATTACCGATTTTAGGCTTGGCATTTGTCTATTCTTATTTGCATAGCAGTCAAAATTCTTATTCCGTATGTTTAGTCATACATCAGTTCATTTTTATGGATTGTGATAAAAAAGTAACATGATGAAAACATTGTATAGCGAAAGCGGGACGATGATTGCACGATAAACAACAAAAATCACGAAGCAAATCACAAAATTCTGGTTCATCGGAATAGAAACGTGTTTGATAGCATTCAAACGATTTTGTTTTATTATCCTATTTTCGTGATATTGCGCATTTATCTTGAGATTGGAAAGCATTTTATTTTCGTCTTTTTAAATCTTTATTTTTTCCCTTTCTTTTCTTTTTTCTTATTGAAGCAGCTTATATTTTGTAAGACAGGCAATTCCATTCTTCGTTATTTCCATATTTTTAATCGATTATTTTAATTCTATTTAACTGATTTTGTTATTGCTATATTTCTGATAGTTTGTTTTTTCTGTATTTTTAAATGATTATTTTAATTCTATTCAATAGAGTTTATTTCTATATTTTTAATTGATTGTTTTAATTCTATTCAATTTATTTTATTTCTATATTTTTAATTGATTGTTTTAATTCTATTCAATTGATTTTGTCATTTCTATATTTTTGATTATCTTCATTATTTCTATATTTTTATTTTTATTATTTTTATATTTTTAATTAAATGGTTTAAATCTATTTAATTGATTTTGTTATTTCTATATTTTTGATGATCTTCATTATTTTTATATTTTTGATTATCTTCATTATTTCTATATTTTTGATGATCTTCATTATTTCTATATTTTTAATTGATTGTTTTAATTCCATTTCATTGATTATTTAACTTTTCTTTATAATTTAATTTCACGCAACTATTTTTCGAAATTTTTTTGGAATTAAGATTGAAGAAAAAGAAAAGACTGAAAAAAAAATCAAATAGTGAAGCATTTAAAATAAATCAACTGGCATGTAAGACCAATTATACATTAGTCTTAGTACGTTGGTTGTCACCGACACCATTTGACTCACTCTTGAAATTTATATTTACTAACAATTACAAGCATTTTCTACTATAGAGAAGAGACAGTAAAGAAGAGATTATCTAATTATATTGAAAGTGTATAACGCAAAAAGTTAGTCATGGGTGCGAAAGATTAATTAAAATCATAAATAATTAAGCAAAAATATATTTTCTTAATTTTTGAGAGGAAACAATACAGTTTCCTATGGATTTCTTAAGATTTTTAAACTCTTTTTTTTTTTCAAATACAATATGGATTCTTACAACACGAATTCATTTCAGATTGGATTACATTCACTGCATTATTT
This sequence comes from Argiope aurantia, assembly GCA_026543865.1. Taxonomy (NCBI): domain Eukaryota; kingdom Metazoa; phylum Arthropoda; class Arachnida; order Araneae; family Araneidae; genus Argiope; species Argiope aurantia. The sequence goes on along the minus strand of JAPMOR010062154.1, from coordinate 602,236 downwards.
ATGGATGACAAGACTGCTGTGTAAATGGGAAATTTATTAACTTGAAAAAAATTTGAAATATATTTATGTTACTGATATAATACTAGCCGTCTTGGCGACTAGTGGTTCACTGACTGTTAAAAATTTCAATTCTTTCCTCAGCAAAATATTTTTAAACTTCAAATTTTGATACATAATTTACATCATTTCAAAAGCTGTATACAGTTCTATTCATTGTGTTTTACATTTAATTAATTTCTTATCCACATCTGTATATCATCCAGTTAGAACAAAAGAAAGAAATATTTTATACTGGATGTATTTAAAAAGCTTTACACCATTGTCTGATTCTGAATTTAAACTTTAATTTGTAAATACGACAAAATTTTATAAAGTTATTAAAAGTTATGTCATACTGAAACCTACTCAACACGGAAAAAATAACCATATATTTATCTCAGTAATAGAAAAAAGAGGGCAGGTCGAAATAATATTGGTAGTGATGCTTGAGTTGCACTTCAATATATTGTTGTAAAATACTCATAATATCTTAAAAAAAATAATTAAAAACATAAAAAAATTATATGGCAAAAAATTTGGTATAATTAAGATGGTTAATCTAAGATGCTAGAAAAATTATTTTTTTATTGTAATAAAATAATGCCGAAATTTCTTTTAATTTTTAATTAATGAAAATTCTTTTAAAAAAATTGCTCCGAGGTGCAAATTTTCGCCCTCCAAAATATTTATGCTAAGTTTGGTTGCTCTAGATCAATTGGTCTGGCCTGTAGAGTGCCAAAACACACATCCTTCTTTATTATGTATACAGATTATTATAATATAAAGTACATAAGAAATTCTGTTTTTTTTCCTTACTACTCTAAATAAATTTATTTAGAACAAAACTGTGTAGGATTTTTTAATTCCAATTAAATGTTAATTTCGTTTAATGTGTTTTTAACTAAAATTCTTTCAAAGTAATCGATCCGAGTAGCACATTCCGGCCCAATAAATTATATATGTGCTAGATATATACTAGTCAGATAAAAACAATGTAAAAAATCTACTATTTTAATTAACCGCGTTAATTAGGAAACTTTAATCAGTAATATAAAAAATTAAACAAATAACTTAAATATTAATAATACACTTGGAATGCGGTTTAAGAAGTCCGTAGACATTGAAATAAGCGAAAAAGTGAAATTTTATTTTTATTGTTTTATCACGAAAATATAAATTTATATTCAACTAAAATATCATCGCAAAATATATTATTCATTAAAATGAATATTTAAAGGACCTAGAAAAAAAAATTACATTTTAATAACTTTTCCCAAAATGATGTTCTGATTAGATTTAAGAAACTTTGAAATGTCTCAGATGTCTTACTTTTTACACACTTACAACACTATGTAAATAATTCTCAAAGGTGCCTATTTAAATATATCACAGTTTTTTAGAAAATCAAAGAAAAATAAATAATTGTTTTAAGGAATTAACCAGTACTTTTGAATTAAACTGTATTTGTCAAAATTACATCATTACTTAAGAACTCTTTTTTCTTTAAAGGATTTTGAAAACTTTGATAACAACAGAAACACTCACCATAAATCACTTTTAGCAACACCGATAAACGAAAGGGTTAAACGCCTTATCTCCACACTCTCTTCTGCACGACTTTGCTCGGAACCGACGGAATTGGAATCGCACCCCTTTTTTCTTCGTTAGTAAATAAAAGATTCCGGTTCTCACGCAATTAAAAAAAAAAAACATCCACACGGTTTAACAGTCCAGAAAATACAATTTACTGACACACTGGGCAACAAAAAAGGCGAGACACATCCCCACTGGTTAAGTTCACACTGAAATCCCTCGACCCGGTCTCACGCATGGCTGCAGATCAAAGGAGGGTTTTGAACCGTGTCCACTCTTACCTACCCGAGTCCCGTCCGAAAGAAATTCTTCCCTTGAAGAGAGTGGAAACAAAGGAATGATTATCCTTTCCCCCTCAGCATCTCAGTAAGGGATTGTCCACAAAATGCGCGAGTTTTCGAGTGTGTTTAGGTCATTGATCATTATAGACATCGGTGTATTTAATTTATATTACATTGCTCAGTGGGGCTTTTCAACGGTATTTCAATTTGTTTTAGCGCTTTGTTTACCTTACTACTAATTAGTTTATAAATATTTTAAGATATTTACGTGAATTATTTTATTTTATACTTTATGAAATTGTCATACTATGTTTTTGAGATATGATAGTCATTATTTTTTTTTTTTTAATATTTCAATTGAAAGTTTCAAATGAATCTGTTCTCAGAAAAATATAAATAAAAATTGAAGATTAAAGATCAAACGGAATTTATAAGAGATAACAGGCTATGGAAACGATCCTATCCCCTGAATGTTACGAAACAAAATAGGTAACAAATTAATATGAAAAAAAAAGACTCATAAATGCTGTTTGGATTAGCTAATGTGCAGGGTGGCCATAAAATAACTTTCTGTTTGGTGCGATCTGCAGCAAAAAGGTATGAACGAAACGAAATCACATTTCATATGCAGACCGTGGAGGGCATGGAAAAATGAATTCCACAGGGAAAAAAAATTAGTACCAAAAGTTGTCGATAGAGGAAATGCTGACGCTGTGGGAGTGCAGTTATGAATGAATTCATGAAACTCACAGAAAATATTCATTTATGTATCAACATTAGGGTCTCCTGGACGCCGTGCAGCATTTTCATCATGCTGACCTTCCCTCTGTGTAACATACCGCATGCGTTGCAACCTCTGTTCTTTACTGCTGCGTGTGAATTGTCAATTTCGATGCTCATAACAGCCTATCTTGTGTTCTGTTTCAAGACGTGCAGAATTGTTTAACAGCAGCCATTGTCTAGTGTAGAACAATTTTAGGATAAGGTAGGTCCACATCAACACGAACAACACGAGCAACAGTCAAGAACACATGAATGGTAAGAACGAGCTGCTAACATGTCTTTTGCTCTTCCCTTTTTAAAAGGAATGCAATTCCTAATGCACTCGTGCACTCGGAATTTTACATAATCCATCCAGATATGCATTCATACGTGACAACAGCGCCAATATTTCTTCTATTGGCAACTTTTAGTAGAAATTTTTTTTCTGCTTCATTTATCTTCCCGTGTTTTCCACAGTCTGTGTATGAAATGTTCATTTCATTCGTTCGTTTTTGCTGTCGATGCCGCCAAACAGGTAAATTAATTTTATGGCCACGCTGTAGCTTTAGAAATTTGTATCGCATACGCAGGGGCAAAGTAATGCACTACGAGAGATTTTTTACTTTCATATATACAAAGTATAGAGAAAAACACTGCAATCGTCAAGAAATTCGAATCCGAGAGTTTTGTGAATCTCTACGTAATAGAACTCTCCGAGTTCGAAAAAATAAATTGGTATCATCTCTATCTGTCAGTGACCAAGATAATTCAAGACCGTTTTGAGCTGGATTTATGAAAGTGGGTCTTTATCTCAAATGTATAGATTTCTTTCAAATGTGGAGCAAAGTTCGTTCAAAGGAAATCTTTCTACCCAGCGGTTCAAGTATAAGTTCACACCATAACCACAAGATGGAGAGAGCAAGATGAATGAAATATGGTTCACAGATTTAACAGCTACAGTATAGACGCTTATCAAGTTTTGAGTGAAATCCAATAAAGGGTTGAATGTCTATTGGACTATACTTACATAATCACGTAAAAGAGATGACTCAAACTTGTAATAACTTAAATATATCAAATTTGGTATGGGATTTTATGACTACAAGTGTAGTTCTGTTCCAAAGTTCTTTGTTTTACCCAAGGTCCGCATGCTTTGTGAAGTGGAAGGAGGGGGAAGATAATATCTTTATAAGAGAGTATGCAAGAAATTTTTACTGAGGCCACAACCTCTGGTTTACTATTGTATTCAAAATGATGTGCCTTACTTATTGAGATCTCCTCGTAAAGAATTATACAGCGTTTAGAATAAGCAAAAATATTTTAAAGCGCTATATAAATCTTTATGTGACTTCAAAAGCTATTTCAAGAAATGATAAAATGTAACTATTAAATTTATTTTCTTGTATGAGAAATTCTTTTTCTCTCTTTCATACAAAGTAAATTCAACTTAGACAATTTAGCAAATTTCCACATTTCAGTCCTGAGTTCGGAGTTGGGGGGGGTAAATTTATTAGTTTAAATGTACTATATCAACGTCCCATTTTCAAGTAACATGAGGCTATTTTAGGATTGATCGCTGGATATAAACTGCGGTTAGATAACGAGGATGACATCTGAGCTGCCCCCCCCACCCGCTTCAAAATTCCGAATCGTACCAACGGGAGGACATTTGACCCCGACAGTTTTAACGTACACCAGATCCGTTCACATGGCAATTCTTCGATGGAATCTGGTCTCGAAACTGCAACCTTTAGGTTCGAAATTGAGACCTCGAGACAAGGTCATCACAGCCCTGTAAGAGTGCGTAGAGGGTAAACATTTTTGGATTTTGATTGTTTATCAGTTCCGTAGGTGATTCTTTTTTTAACCAAACTTATATACTTTTATAAAATTTTGAATGAAACTTGTCCATGGAAAGTCTGTCTGTACGTTTATTCATGCCAACACAATAATTCAAACAGAAAGTAGGTGGATGGAAGCAATTCAACATATATATTTATGATTAAAACTGTAAATCTGTATAAAATTTTGGAATTCATAATTCAAAGAGTTGAGTGTTTGTCGTTCTATATATGAGAGATAACCAGAAACTTAGGTCCGTTTCATATTTTTACCGCGGAAGTGTTACGTTCCCGATTTCCCGTAGAATTATTGACGAATCATTGAAGTCATATTCAGATCTCAGAGTATTGCATTGACTGTATGCTGAATATTTAAAATATTTTTTAAAAAGAAAAAAAACTGAATATTCCACCACATGTGTGTTGCATTTTGTTAGCCGATTTCTTAATAAAAGGCGTACGAAATCAAGACATTTTCGGACAAACTTGTGAAGTTTATGGGCAAAATACGATGAGTGATTTGATACTACAGAAGCAAACGCGAAATTTTAATGAAGGAAGTAAAAATGTTCGCGATGAAGAAAGAAATTGTTGGCGATCTTCTAACAAGAATTGAAGAAATGTTTCAATTTACCTTTCACTTCATGGCCGTTAGCGATATTTTTCTGTAACTAGAACGAACCAAATGCTGTACTCTATTAAAATAAATGTTTCAACAATAACAGCAGCAATGTTGAAAACGAACTTTCACAATGTACTTTATTTTGCAATAAAATTGCCTTTTCTTAATTATTGAACGAAATGTTAGCTTCAGGTTACTTCTCGCGTGTGAGTATATAAATGATCTTGTTGCCAGAGTTACAAATTTGTTTCAAATATTGGATAAAAGAAAGGCACGTAAAACTGATATGGAATGCATTTTACCGTACTATATGAAGCACATGGCACACCATGTTATTTTAGATCTTAGGAAACTGAAAGCAGATCATTGATGATCATCGCCGTTCATTTTTTATCTCGTTTTTTTAAGGGTGGGTGGGTTCAACTCTATCAAAAGAGTTCCCGTTGATTTTATTTCATATTAAGACAAAATTTGAATTCAAACAATAAAATATTTTTAAGCGCTTTTACCGCAATTAATGAATTGATTAACAATAACACTTCAACTATTCATTATATTCATCAATAATACTTTAACTATTCATTAAAAATGCCATAAAAGATTTTTTTAACTCACATTTACTTTAAGTTTTCTTGCAAATATTGCTTGAATTTTAGACAAAACGTCATTTTTAATTCTGAACAAAATTCATGCAAGTTTTATTTCAATGAATGTAATAATTGCCAAGAAAAATAATAAATAATTTGATAACAATTTTTATTAATAATTAGACTTTTACTGAGATAATTAATAAGGATTTGATTTCTGACGATTTATTATGACATAATAATGAATGATATAATTTAAATAGCTAAATTCATCACGAAGTAAAAAAAGATCTTGTAAAGTAAATAATTCGTATTGATAAAATAATTATTTGCAATGAATAAATGAAGAGAAATAAAAAATAGAGTGGTTTGAATATTATTTCACTGTGAAATAAATAGATCCAATGTAATCTTCTTGCTCTTGAATATAAAATCCTCTCTTTCACTTCACACTCAGCGAGCAATTATCCGATGCTCCTTAATATTCCCACTGATTTTTACAATTTCTCCGCTTTCTACCTAAGTAAAAATCAGAGCAAAAAGTATCGTCGAATATTAAGCTCAACCCTTCAGTCGGTCTTTGAAGGTTAAGCCAATATTTGACTTCCGATGGCAGTAATCTGAGTGTGAAGTGATGCGGGAAAATAAATTTTGTATCTAACGACCGAGTATCGTAAGGGACTATTTAATTCGAATTGTATCGACACATCCAATCTATGTTTAGAACTGCTTTTCAATGCCTTTTTTTTTAATTTCTCGTATGCGAAGTATTAAAAAAAAGCATAATAATATTTTAAAGATTCGAATTCGATATTGTGACGAATTTTCCCGTTATAGATCTCATTGAGATGGAAAAACACATTTTCGGAAAATGTCAGTCTGTCTTGACAAAGGTAACTCAAAAACGCTCTGAACTAGATGGATGAAATTTGGTATACAGTTTGTAAATCAATTTTAGATTTTGATTGATTTTTAGATTTTATGTAAAGATTGTAATTGATATAAGTTGGAGTAAACTTTGATTAGAGGAAGTCTGTCTGTCCAGCTGTACAAATATACATTGACACGATAACTAAAAAAAACTAGGCAGATAAGGTCTGGTATGCAGATTTATTATCGAAAAATGTCGATATGTATCAAATTTCGAGTCGCATCCTTCAAGGGGTTCACTGTCTATACTTTCACAAACATATAAACGCAATTACTCAAAAACTCAATGTTTTAAATATATGAAATTTGGTATTTTATTTTATGATAATTATAATTCTTTGACAAATTTTAGTTTAGTTTATTACAAAAATGTTTCCAAAATACCCATTTGATATACATTCTGGTCTTCTGATGCTTGTGTATTAGCCATATCTCAGTGATTTGCTCCAACGGGATGCACCTCAGATATGAAGCTTTTAGCATGGTGAATGGTTTTCATTACCCGGATTTGTATAGAAAATGGTGTGGGGTCTACTACCGCTTACTGATGATAGGACGTGCTTTAGAACGCATTATACCGTGATGATAGCCCTTAAGATTCAACTTTAGTTCATGCGAGCGCAGTCGCGACGATTCGGTCTTTCAGATTTTATCCATAGGCTTCAGGGCAGGTCGGAGTTATCAATGTGTGATATCTCAACGATTCATCATCAAATGTCGCATGATGTTAGACTCTTTTGAAACTATTTTTATCCAACAGCATGCGGTTAACAATACATTAGAAAATTTATGACAGAATATGCGAGAAGGTTTCAGAGAGACCTACCTATCTAGCTTCTTATTCGAAAGAGCATATATTCATTCATTTAAAATATTAAATGGAAAAATTCGAATTTATAAATATGCAAAACTACGGGTATCCATCGAGTTGATGAATGTGATATATAGTTGGACAATGAACATAGCCGCAACACGTGACATTCAACATCTAACGAGATCTATTCCAACACTGACTGTGGCAATCCGCAAAATGTCAGGAGACAACTGATAAAAGATGTTGATGCCATTTGTATCGCATCGCTTTCTCAATAGCAGCTGGAAGCAGAAGAAATGAGAAGAGAGACGGAAAAAGGAAGAGGGAGCATTCACGAAGGCATCACTTTAAAAACGACTTCTGGTGGGAGGGAGTTCGCACAATTCATGGGTTTTGCATTCCTTTCAAATCATTCATCACTGCGAGTGCTTTATTAATTTTGAATTAGGATTTTTTTTTACTATGCCACGAATAAAAAATTAAAAGAATCATTTTATATTCTCTTCGTCTAATATTTTATGTTTCATCAGTATTTACTAGAGGATGGCGCAGAGTAATTAGAATTAAAATATCCCTCCATTCAAGGATATCTTCATTCAAACTGAACAAAGTCGAGAAACATATTTACAAGCTTTATGGAGAAAAATGATTGCCATAAGTAAATTTTTTCAAACCAGAGCCCAATGTGTTTAACCAGAATACTGATTTTTCAGACTGCTAAACTATCACTACAAAATACTTTTATTAAAATTTTATTTTTTTACGAAATCTCTCTACAAGAAATAATTTCCGGGAAAATTTAAATATTTATACGTTACAGTTAAAGTCTAGAATTAAATGTATACACTTTAGTCATTGTAACTATTTCAAAGATTTTTAGTTATTTCATGAAATAACTCATTATTGTTTGTAAATTTTTACAAAACATTTCTAGTTATTTCGTGAAGTAACTTATTAAATCTTATTTCATAAAATGTGATGCTTTAACTATGTAAATCATAAATGTGATGCTTTAACTATGTAAATCATAAATGTGATGCTTTAACTATGTAAATCATAAAATGTGATGCTTTAACTATGTAAATCATAGAGATTATCTATCTGGTTAAGCGTCATTTCGAGATGGTTTAAATATTTTGTTTGACGCCAGAATTTTGATTTTGTTTGAATTTCTTTCTTCTGACCGAATGGATGTTTCGGCGACGCGGTGAATCTTTTTCCGACCCTTTCTAATAATATTTTTCAACTCTATTAATTAACTAAATAACGCTTTGAATGAGTGCAGCTCTTTGTACAAAATTTCGCATTTTCAACTGAAAAGCATGATTTTAATTGAATCAGTTTGTAACAAATTATTATTAATGCAAATTAAGAAATATGAGGCGGAAGTACAGAAATTATTTCGGTGTTACTACGAAATTTTTTTTTTTTTTTTTTAGAAATTTTAATTTAAACATTGGCAAAATCATGTAATTCTATATTTTCGCAGGGAAAATTTTAACAGTAAAAATATTATAGAGATTCAATACCAAATATAATTAAGAAATTATTAAAAATAAATTTAAAAAAAACTGAACGAAAATGCAACATCATTAAGATAGCATTTTTTTAAAATTTTGCTTTTGAAGAATTATATAATAAAAATATTATATATATAGGTATAAGTAGTCCTAATAGCGTATATAATAAATAGCGTATAAATATAAGCCAATCCTGAGTATCTGGCTGGTTTTTTAAGTTGACGAGAAGAGAGAAAAGGACCTGAGAATTGCATTGTCAATGGTTCCCCTACAAACCTTAATCCGGGCCTGTAAATATTCATTTCATTTTACTACTCCTCTCATTATAATACAAATATATTAGAACACATGGGTTTCTGTCAAGTAAATATTTCTGTAAACCTTCAAAGTTTCCCTTCCCATATCTTTCTTTCGACATTAATTCATTCCAGAGCTCTACCGGCATTAACTTGTTCATTCCCTTTAAAAACATAATTGAATCAAAGACCTTAAACAGAAAATGCATCCACCAAACGAAGCATAACAGCCTAATTTCGAGCGCCAAGTTAAAAGAAAGGGATGTTGCCACAGGAAAAAAAGCAATAACAAGGAAATAAAATTCCCTCTTTTGACGGGAAAAGGAAAGGGCCAATTAAGTGCGGACTCCACTCCGATTCACTCGAAAGCACTCAAGATAGAGAAAAAGGCATGCCTCTCTTTTGTGTGAAGAATTTCTCGCCTGGGCCACTGAAGTTGTTGTTAGTCACTTTCTCTGGGGCAAGGAGTTATCGCGGTAGAAAAGTGTGAAGGACTTTGGATTCAAGCAGAGATGTTTTGTTGTTGCTTTTTTATAGATGAATCGTCTGGAGAAAATTTTACATGTTCGGTTGCAGATATCAGCATATTATTACTTTCCATTTTCTCACAGATAATGATTATCATCAATGAAAAAAATGAATCATTGGAAACTGAATCATCACTCAATATCCTTGAAAAATGGTAAAAATGAAGTGATCATCATCATCATCATGATCGGATGGGTTATATAGAATCGTCTGAAGGATTCGACATTATTCCTAAAAAAGTTCGAAGAATTTTGGCTCCAAATTTCTTTTATATTCCTACTAACAAAGCGCTGACCTTTGAATACAAATAAGTACTCTTAGTATACAATGCATACTCTTAGTATACATAGTATATATGTATACATATACATACTTAGTATATATACATAATATACAATTATATAGCTATATAAATTCCGATGATCTGAATAAAAAGAATATATTCCCGAAAGTGTCTTTCATTATAAGACAATTGCTAAATAAACAAATTCGAAAATTATGTTTATTAAATTATTAAAATGAAAAGCAAAAATTATCTGTTCTTTTTCAATGATTTTTAGTTACATTTTTCTTTTTATTAGAATGGATTCCAGTTAAAAAAAAATATTCATATAAAATCGTCTGCGAAAAAAAAAAAGTTCATTTATTCGCCTTCTTTCATGCGAGAATCAAATCCAGATTCTCAGTTCAAGAACAGACGAAAATAATACATAGTTCTATTTTTTTTTTTTTTTTTTATGAATTCTTATCGAATGTCTTTCAGAGACGAAAATTGAATTTTTTGTAATATAAACCTTACAATTTCCCGAGAACACAGATTTCAAGTGTTATTCTAAAAGATGGAAGTAAGAAAACATTTTTGACTATACTCTTACCATGAATTTGATGAGGATAAAATGCCTTCGGGAAAAGGTGAAAAAAGAACAACTGGAAAGAAAGTGCATCTAAAAGTGGAATTTAACTTGGATGCATTTTTCTCAACTGGAAAACTTTCCAAGTGCATATTCTTAAAATTTAAAGAAAAATTCGTTTTGCCTAAAGGAATGTTCAAGACACAGCAGCTTTTGACATCTTAGTGTTATTTTTTTTTTTTTGTAAGGAAGGAAAAAATACATAAAACCTCTTTAATTTAAGAAATATCTATCATATTTTATGACATGAATAACTAGACAACAAAAGCCATTATTAAAAAGATAATGCAATGCATTTAGTGTTCTTAATCTAATAATTTATTTGCACCATTGAAGATAGATATATTGAATTAATAATTCTGTGAACCTGTATAGCTGAAAATGAGCATTCAAAAATTGTTTTGGGGCATTTCATATAACTGAATTTTGCACATAAATATTATAAAACTTAAGGAAGATCTCAGTAAGGTTTCTTAACATTCCATAAAATACTTTCTTTCATTTACTGAATTCAGTGTTTCCATTCTTGAAAGATTGTTTTATTATTAGTGTTAACATTTTGAATGGTTTGGAATGTCTTCTAAATAAACAGATTAAAAAGTTCCTATGTCTCTGAATTGTTTCCTTCAATTTTTACTTAAAGTTTGTATAATCATTTAAAAATAATTATTAACTCTCGGAAAAAAATTATCTTTTGATGGTTTTTAAAAATCGTTTGGTATAATCTGTAAATTTTTGAGAAGCTCCGAGATTCAGAAATCGTTTGAGAAAATTGTTATTCTCTTTTTAATTAAGAATATTTTTGCAGGCAATAAATTGATTTTATATATTATAGTATTTTATAAAAAGGTTTTTGATACAATAAAAATAATACACATGAAAATATTTTCATCCTGCATCGCGTCAGTTAATCTATGCAATTGTGGATTTTTAATTATGCAAACTACACTTCCTTTTTTCAGCCTACCGTTAGGATCTGAAACAGCCGCAAGTAAGACGATTTTTAAAAAATCCTTATTATCCACATAAATAAGTTCTTTTAAATAAATATAAGGAATAAGATATTAAGATCATATTAATACTTCATTAAATGTAATTGGCCAGATTCCTATATTTTTCAATTTTGCTACCTTAGTTATTTTAATATTTATTTAAAAAAAATTTATGTATATACTTTTGCATCCGCCGTTTTTCAATACATGACTGGAGCGATAAATGCTAGGGGGAATTGGCAGATCAAAAATATCACACAGTACACTTGGACATCTGTGAACATAACGACAGCATCACATTTGTGAATTTGTGTTTGAATCTTCAATTTATTTTCGATCGAAGCTGTTAGTTTTGGAGTAAAATTCTCAAAATTTGTGGGAGGTTTCGATTTTATTTCTTCTGTTTAAAGAAAACTATGACAGAGGCCCATCGAATGTTGTCTACTCTGTACAACAAGTCTACTCTGTGAAAGAGCATGTCGTGAGGGCTTTCAACGCTTCAGATCGAATCAAGGTTACAACTTTCATTTGGTAGGATCATCTGGGTGCGATATATTATGAGCTGTTTGAACCGTATGAAACCATTGCAGAGAATAGATATCAAATGCAATTGACGCGTTTGAACCTAGCATTGAATTAGAGACGGCGATTGTAACAGTAGAGACGCATGTCTCAAGTTTGTCAAAGACATACTTGGAAAAACTAAAATGAGGCCTTTCCGCACCTAGCGTATTTCCTAGACGTTGCTCCTTCCGATTACCATTCGTTATGATCGATGTTACATGGTCTAGCTGAATAGCATTTTCTCTCTTATGAAGAAGTCCAGAATAAGTAGTTTCGTGTGTCGCCTCAAAAGACACTTCGTATTTTCACGATGTTTCCTAACTGTCAAAAAGATGGGAAAAAGTAGTATGGCAACGGACAGTACTTAAAATCATGTGTAGGTAATCATCTTTTGCGAGAAAAGCCTCGAAATTTGAAAAAAATGATGGAAGCAAAGATTCTTTAGATTATTATTATAGCATTGGCAATTAATATTATTTTATGTAATTTCAGATATCTGCTCTAATAATGTATATAAACATAGATGTTGAGTATTATGGAATCGTAACAGATAAATAATAGAAAATACATATTAAAAAGGCTAATAAAGTTTTAAAAAATATTAAAAATATATAAAAATTTTGATAAAGTAAACCTAAAATAAATCTTTATAAAGTTAAAAATGTGCTCAAATGTGAAACTAAATTGGTCACATTAAAAGTGGGTCTTATGCATTACCAAAGGTTTCAAAATATCTAAATCCGTTATTTATGTGACAGTTTTAAATAAAATTTATAAATCTCACTTCAATATTCCAATAAATAATTATCATTACAACCATTCGTAAAATTTGTAATTTTTTTTTTTTTTTTTGAAAAATTGTTTTCTAATTTTTTTGTACTTAAAATAAAAAGAATAAATAAAATTGGTTGATATTCCATCATTTTAGGTGCATAATTTTTATTTAAAAGCTAAAGGAAATAAAGTTTTTCTTTCATATGAATTAATTTGTAAGGAACCATACGATTTTAAAAGCATTGCTCATTATTTAACTCTCAAATTCGTAAATATTTTCATTCACATCACGAGATAATAAAGGAAAAGTTGTTACATTACACATTTTTGATTTATAAAAGGATTAACAGTTTTGTAGTGAAATCAAGATAAAATTATTTTATTATGCTTCTGTAACTGTTGCTTCAAACGTACACTAAAGTTTAAATTATACTTCCTGTATTAAAAGATAACATTTTGGAAAAAAATGTTTATTTATCAACAAAAGTTACAATGTTTTATATCTCTTATTAATCATTTTATGAATCACTCGTTTCATTTATATAAAGTTATTTTAGGAAATATCTATAATAATATGCTCAAAATAAATTTGTAATAAACTTAAATTTATGTAACATTTTCGACTGAATGTTTTAATTGTCAGTTTTTAATAAAAAGAATACTTTTTTAAGTATGTTCTTCCCTCTTTCAAAGTGGGATATTGATATTCAATTGAATTGCTTAATACATTCTAAAACTTTGTTCAAAAATAAGTATTGAACCTTTTAATAAACTGTATTTATCAAAAAGAAATTAATTGAATTTAAAATGTTTTAGTTTTTAGTTAAACTTTGCAATTAATATATTTTTACAGTCTGGTTGATAATCTTTCAGTTTATTTTCAACGTACAAAATTTTGTTCTCCATTCCTAAAAACACACACCGCTTAAAGAGTAGTATTTAATACATTTGCATACATTATGCAAAATTTCATGAAAATACTTAAGAAATAACAAGTTAGTACACTGGTTACATTTTTAATTATTAAAACATTTATTTTTATAAATTTTTATTTATTATTAATTTCAAAACACGGGAAACATTACATGAATATTATGACTGTTTTTATTAAAATATATTTCAATTCAATTTTTTCTATATTTTTAATTGATTATTATGTGTACATACTTTTAATTTATTTATCTTTTCCCTTGTGTATCGACAAGTTAATCTAAAAGCATGACGAAACTTGTATAATGCATTAGGATTAAAGGCTCTTCCATGAAATCATGAAGATAAAATTTTACATCTGAGTAAATAGGAAGTTGATATAGCTGTATGAACTTTGAAAGATGTCAAATTTTTATTTTACCTTATTTCTTCTTTTAAAACAAAGATCTTTCTGAAATTGCAAAACGTCCAGATAGCTTATTTTAAATATCCAAATGTATGAAAGATTAATAGTGGATTGCTCTTGTTCGTTATATTTCAATTTAGGAATTACTTTTTTGGATTTTTCTTTCGACATCCAATAATGTTTTCTTTGTTTAATAAAATAGATATCTCTTCGAGTACGCATGTGAAAAAAATATCGATTTTTTTTTTTATGTCTTTGAGGAAATTTTTAGAAAATACTTTATTACATATTTATGTGTTGCATACACATGTTACGCCTACATTACATACACAACTTAAGCTAAAACTGATGTTTAGAATTTTTTTTTTATTGTTGAAGTGACAATTTGCATGTTAAATTTAGAGTTCACAGGAATTAAAATGAAGATTTGTTTGAAATAATTTATTTTATACTCGAATGATTAATATCTAAAAAAATAACAAAATATAAAAAATATTTAACATAATCATTTATTCACAAATCTGATACTTCGCTTAAGGTACCTAAATGTTGCAACATCGATTTTTTTTAATTTGATATTCTTAATGTTTGAATAATTTTCTATATAAATTCGTTTCCAAGTCTATTTTTTTTGGAAGATAAGCCGATTTTTATATTTGAATTTATATACATTTTAATGCTAATTTACATCTTTAAAAGCTATTTTCTCAAATTATACCTTTTGGAAGAATATAATGATATTTTAATTCTAATTACAATTTAATTAATTTCCCAGATTTTATCTTCATTTAGTCCATAGTAACTTCATTCTAAAAATAGTCTCTTATTTTGTGATCCAATTCCACTTTCGGTTTAATTAATTCCACTGTAAAACTAATGCGCCATCCGTACTACGTATCAAATGAAAGTGATACTTCCGTTGCCCTTGTCAAAGGTCATCATATGTATTCCATCGGCGCGTGGCTGGAAATCCCATGTGTATATATATTTCAGGAAAAACCTCATAAATTAAAATCTAATGCGCATTTTTTGTTCAAATTTGGCAAATAATTTTTTATGTGTTCTGCAGTTCTTGGACACGAGGATCCAATCTATTCATTTAAATATATTCTATAGTTGTTTAAATCATTCCTAATGTGAAAAAAAAATATGAAAGTGTTATGATATTTATCAATCGAATTCCAATATGTAAACAATGGAAAGAAATAAGCTTATTTTTTAATTCACAAACTGGATAATATATTTTAAAAGCTATCAGCAAAATTTCAAATCATTTGATTATCTTTGCTGTTAATAGTATCCGAAAATCGAATTAGTGTTTGACACGTTTTATCCAATTGATTCGAAACAAAATTTGACACAGAATTACAATTGCAGTCACATACTAAATGTTATGTATTTCAGTCATTGCGTCAAACACTAATGTTAAATTTGCATACAAAATTTTATTCGTCCAGCGCTGTTGATTTTGTAGTTACAGTGTTAACGTAGATTCGAATGCTGATCAGACAAGATTCCTCCTAACGGAATTTGCTCCAAATTTGATAGAAATCTACACATTGAAGTATATCAAATGAAGTATATTTAGTACATCAAATTTCATCCATCCAGCTCAAAGCGCTTTTGAAATATCTTGTCAAAAGAACATACAAACATGTTTTTCTAACGCTTATAGTTGTGTCCTAAATTTTATATATTTAAATCATTGCGTCTTTGAGTTATCGGGTTGACATGTTTATGAAATTACAGATCGACACACGTCCAATCTCTCTTTCGATCTGTCTTAACATTTGACAGGTGTCCATTAGTGAAGACCACTAACAAATGTTGATGTTAAATGTTCAATGTTAATTAACATCTAACATCAACATTTAGATCGTGTTAATCTGATTATGATGTTAGATTTTTAAATCCGTGGGCCGAATTTTATCCGTCTATCTCTCTTCGTTTTGCAGCTAACGGGTTCACTTTTAATCGAACAGCTAGACAGGCAGACAGACTTCCGAATGGATTTTGCTCAAAATTTGCTAGAAAAATGCAAATTTGGGGTAAAGGTTGTATTCTGAGAAGACCCCATTTCGACGACTCCATCTCATTAAGGGGTGAGACGAGGAACGATGAGTGCATTTTCTGTATTCTTTTTGACCTTGGATTTCCCCTATTAGATACTAGTAAATGTAAACATCTCCTCCTTTCGTCTTTCCTTTCACCCCTATTTTGACGAATTAAATCTATCCTTACGCATGCGCAAAATCACGGAAGGTTTTACAATCCGTTGCTGAACTAAGCCTCAAAGCGCTTTCGAGTTATCTTTGTCACAGACAGACAGACAGATGGACAAATTCCAGAATTGAGTTTTTCGAAATCAGACAGCTCTAAAACATAAAGATTTGTCAAAATCTCGAGTTCCAATTTTTTGAAGATCACGATACCTTCTCTGTACTTAGTATGTGGTAAAGTTAAAAATATACAATAAAAGTATAATTGTTTTCACTCAAACTTTAAGGTTTCGAATAAATAGCATAGAAATTTCATTAGTTTCATTCGCCGCTTTTTTTTTCTTTTATAGCGTGCAACCACGTATTCAAAACTTTCATGTAAAGCATAAATTAAATAAATTGTTACATTTCCTTTTTACCTTCTATAAAATTAAATTTATTATTTTCTTAGAAAATCTTTGTATCTTTCTCTAGTACGATGTAACTGTAAAATATCTTATTCAAAGAATAAAGTTCTTATGTTTAGTTTTATCTCCTGAAAAAAAAAATGATTTTTTTTTTTTTTTTGTATTCCAGCGTTTTTATTAAAAACTAATGGTCAAAAAAGTCCTTTTTTTCATTAAATTATCGTGAAAAGCTTTTTTGACCATAAAGAACTAATATGATTCTGTTCCAATCAAAATTGTTTCGACGAATGCTATGTTTTTTTAGAAAGCGCCAATGATTAGTGCTGAAATAAAAACTTTTTTTTTTTGTTTGAGAAGGAGCTTATTTCGAATGAAGAAAAGTTAATTAAAAGTATATTAAGAGACTTTGTCTTCATTTATCGCTCTCTTTTTTTTTCTATTGCTATTCCATTTTTTATTACTATTCCTTTTATACAAAAAAAAATCGTTTGCTATTAATGAAAAAAAAAAACCTGTCTTGACAACATATTTTAGAGATGGAAGTAGTTACTGAAAGCTTTTAGAAACATAGAAATGTCAAATTGAATACTTTTTATGTGAAATTAATGATAAATATAGCATAAACAATTGTTAATGGAAGTTGTATCGAATGGCCGCAAAATCCTACTACAAATATTGTGACATTGAATAATCAGAATAAACTAGTGGAAGTTGTCTTTCTAAAACTTTCTTGCATACTTTCTATAATTAAAAAGGCGAATTTGTGCTTTAGATGTGTTTCTTCCAAACCGATTGGCATCAAAATGTGACACAGAGTCTCAAGATTGCTGTCTCACTTATCAATCAATAGGGGAAAAACAGGTTTAAAACAAGAATTCACATTTCTTCACGAGAATGCTAGAAAGTTTTGGAAAGACAACTCTCACGGCTTAATATGCACAGTATGGATTACCAAAACTAGCGTGACGCTTGTGAACTCGAATTGACGTAATTACTCTAGATCTAAATACTACTTAATTATTAATAAACATTTGCATCATTTCATCACAACATCAGAAGTGTAAGAAACAGAAATAAATAAAATAATAATTGTTTCTCCTCAGCAAATTCCATCTTCACTTGCTAAAATGTAAAATGAAACCAACTTTAAAGCGAAAGCATTCAGGTCGATTAAAAAAACTAATAAGGGATATATGCCTTTTAGAAGAAGTAAGACACGCCGTCACTGAAACTACTAAAACGGAACACACGAAAAACAAAAGAACGGAAGAGACCAGCCACTGTGTAACGAGAGAAGGGAATGCGGAGTCTAGATAAAAAGAATGTTAGAGAAAGGAAAAAAAAAAGGATAAAAAGAGAATGAAATTGAAGCTGCCGCGGTCAAAGCAGCCGCGTGGTTTAAAAATAAATGGGGCAGATGCATTTCGCCGAACAGAAGGAATGGAAATATTATTAGCGAGGGGGTCTGTTTGCCACACTTAAAAACATCCATTTTAGGAACGCTTCAGTGATACACGTTTTCAAACTGAATAACACACATATTATATATATACATATATATATGCATTAAAAACCCAGTTCATTCGAATTCGGGTTATCCGAAATGACTTTCGCAAATCCAAAATACAAGAACTGTACTGTTTATTAATCTATTGTAGTATATAAATACGTTGATATTTTTAATGTGGAAATTAAAAGAGATCGTTGCACAAGTCACAGTCTGTTGTATACAGTTCTTATAAATATTTTTATTTTTAAAGCAACACAGCTATTATAGTACATGTGTTGTTGTTTTTGTTTTAAGTTGTCCTATGATTTGTTAAAAAAAAATGACATTTAATGGGTTCATTTTTGGCCGGATAAGCTATATACATACAAAAAATATGTGTTATAGTAAAATTAAATTCAAATTACGTTTTGTTTTGAAAATATTTGATAGTTTTGGACGATAGTATCGTTATAAAAGGATGAATAAATCATTTCAATAAAAAACAAAAGACTGAGAAAGTAAAAGATCGTTATTATAATCTCTAAATTCCATATTTATTTACGGCATTACATTATTATATAAACCCAAACCAAAATAGAATGCTTCAAATACGTCAATTCAGTTCCATTCATCTTAAAGACAAAATTAAAGTTTGTTAGCTTGTAAAAAAATGAATCACAGAATGCATCCTTTCTGCTATACACAGCAATCAACCATGCATGTATAATGAAACTAAACTCTCAGGCGTAGCAAATATATCTTTGGAGTCGAGTGGTGTACATAAAATCCAAAATGGGGATCGGGCAGCTAATGAGTTAAACAGTGTTGTTAGTCAAAGATAGTTGATAAGCTTCTGATGAAAATAAGGCTCGAAACAGTCTGTTTGAAAACGTTGAGAGAAACGCGAGGGACAGAAACTACACAGTTTTTTTTAATGTGCCATTCTTATGCTCTAAATTACAAAATTATTATTGATATGTCTACAATAATCCTAAAATGTAAAGAATATAGGTTGGTTTTTGAAAACAGTTTTGAATTCATTTTACACTCAAAATATTTCTGAACTACATTCTGTAATTAAACAGAATTTTTTTATAAATGGTGCAACTTAAAATAATAATAATTATTATTATTATCCAAAATGGCACCAGACCGGTTTGCTGGAGTTTCATTTTACTTTATTTATATAATTTAAAAGATAATGTTATCAAAATTATGGAGATGTAAATAAAATCGTAAAAGCCTCAGATGCTGATAAAAATACATAAAGCGATTATAACTTTAATCACATTCATAATCTATCTCAATTTTTAATAAATAGTTAAGAATTTTCTTGCTAGTGATATACTTTTTAGATATACGATAGAAACGTGCAATTAAAAATGTTTTATCTTTTCAGCTTACTTCTAAGTTTAATATTCTTGGTTTTAATGTTTTCGTCATTCGTAAATGTCGTTCGTTAAATAAAAAAAAAATTGATCTCATTAAGAGTCAATCTGGGATATAGTTCCTTTATCAAATCTATTGCTAATCACATTTGGCGAAATATTTTTTCTCCATATTACAAAGCCGATGATTTATTTCAAAATAACCTTTGCCACAAGAGTTGATAAGTTTCAAAGAATTATTTATCTTAGTGCTTTTTTTTGTATAAAGTTATTATTTTGTCTTTGTATTTTGTTTTGTAAATATTTGGCTACAATTTCATCTGTTCATAGGACTTTAAAGTTTGTGAATTTAATTCCTAGCGATCTGCAGTGATTAACTCATTCCTGGGATTATTGGTTGAATTTCATTTCCTTTAAATCTCTTGTGCAAAATTTGATACGCATGTTTCCTTCATCAAATCCTTCTCTTGAACTCGTCAAAATTGTGACAAATATTGAAGGCATATTATATTAAGTGTTTTATATCAGTTCTTTTTATTTATTTCACTACCTACTAAATAGAATCGAGTCCCATTACATCACACTACATTCAAAAAATATATAGATCTGATTCAAAATACTTGTTGCCATCTACGACAATGTAACGACACTTAGGAATTCCTCAGATAAGCTGCACATCTCATAAGCAGAATTCTTTCTCCCTTAGATTTGAACGATCCAAGAACAATGAAGATGGCTTCAATTTCTTTGCAAAAATGAAACTTATCATCAAAAACAAGGACATTTATTTTTCAGATAAAAATCATTTATTAGGAAATTAGTATGGAAAAAAAACTGCACTAAAAATAAATTGAATTTATGATACACACACACACACACACACACACATATTATATATATTGATTTTAACCCTTTGCACTCAGAGTTTCTCTCGAGTACCATTCAGGACGGTGCGTCACTTTGATGTTTTATTTATCTTTCAATTTTAATTATTAAAAATACTTACAAAATAGTAAGAAGTTGTAGATTCATTTTTTGGGAAAAATATACATTTATTTTTTGGAGCAATAAACGTACCCTAGTGTTAGGTGAATAATTATCCACCGAATTACTTTTTCGAGAGCAAAATAATCTAAAAAACAATTTTGTGCAATAACAGTTTGAAAAATTATCGTGAAAAAATTCCAAAATTTTTCGTAATTATTTATTAATGCAAAACAAAGTGTGATTTTAAGGTTGTATAGTTTTTAATGAATGCAAAGTAATATATAACCATTAATAGGCATAAACTTTATTTAATACACCTTTGATTTAAAGTCGCATTTTCGACCACCAAATTAAGTGGTAGATTTCGTATCTCTAGATCAAATGTTTTGGTCTTTAAAGCGTCAGCACGCACATAAACACACTACTTTAGTTATATTATTAGTGTTTTGTTAAAAGCTGAACAATAATTTGATCTTTAAATGTTATTTTATTTGGACAATTTACGTTTACAGAACAAAAAATTGTCCAGTCCTCTATTATTCATTGAATCAAAGAAGATATCATTTGGGTCAAAGATGAACAATCCTTTGGATAAAACGAGTTTATCACTTATAAATTCAGGTGAGATACTGCCCATCCCTAAAGCACTCTGAGGCAGAGATCGGAAAACAAACAACTCAACTCAAGTCAAGTTGCGGGGTCTGATAATATGTTGTGCTCGCAGGCCGATGTATGGCTGTTTTGCACTCAACATCTTTTACGATCTCCCATGCTTTCACAGGTGAGCGGGCCATTTTTTTTCCCTACCCCTTTCAATCTGTTTTCTTCTTTTTCTTGCAGGGTGACTTCATCCTTCTCTTTATGGGGCCCGCGGTCATACATTTTCCTTCCTAAATGTCGTTCTGATCGGTCTTTCCCCGGATATAACTCCTAACGAAGTGGCCCAAAGAAAATAAAAGTTGAACGATCGATTTTTTTTTCTCTTTTGCATTAAAGTGGTTGATATAACGGCAATAAAGTTTATAAGCAACTAGACACAAAATAACAAAGGTTTTATATTCAAATTGTTAATCTAATGTCAGATTCATCAGATCTATGTGCTGTTTTGAAACGATGCGATAGTTCCTTTGGTGTATCTGGCAAGTCCGAAGGGCAGTTTTGATCAAAAGAGATTGCTCATAGAATAAAACCACCCTGCTAGAAATTTTCAAATCACACCGGCGAAATGATATTAAATGTCAACAAAAATCCAATTACATTGCTGCTTATCAATGGAACAGCTTAAGATATTCGATTAGGTTAGGAAATAATGCTTATATGATGATTTTTTTTATTCATATAAAGAAAAAATAATAAAAGTGAAATTATTGAAATACATATGTAACTTTTGAAGTAAAAGCATATTTTGATGTAAATTTTACCATTTATTTACAAAAACTGGGATTGTTCTAGAGGGAAAAAAAGTGGCGTAGTTTTTCCTTCATTTTTGTAAAATTACAACTCTAAAATATGTTAAAGAGTAACTAACTATTATCTATAAATTATATTAAAATGATTTTTATGTGAAATATATGAAATTATCTATGACATTTTGGAATTTTTTTCAGCACTATTTGCATTACATAATCTTAAATCCACTTCTAGAGCATTCAGCATCAAATCCATACTTCATTACAGTCGGCATAACATAACGAGCACTAATTATAAATTTCATAAACATATCTTGATTATTTTTATGGATATGACGTTACTAGTATACCAGATTAATGAAAAAACTCGTTCTTCAGGAAATGCATTTAAAGTTTTTAAATACTTATAAATAAGCATCACTTTCATATAAATAATTTGATATAACTTGGCTTCTAATTGAAATATAGACAAAATAAAAATATCGCAAGAATATATGTATGTACAAATGTACATATACTTTAAACCTGCAAAAGAATAAAAGTTCGAATTTTTATCCAAATTTATGTTTTCAACATAGTCTTATACCTTCATTAACCTGTAATTGTATGATTTCAAATATATTCTCTTAACTATGTTCTTTAAAATTGGCTTTACTTAATTTAAATCATTTATAAGTCTCCTTAAAATGTATAAAATATTAAAATTAATTTTTAGCTACAGAAGTAAAGCAGTGGCAGTTGATCTTCTTCAAACTTTCGTCCATATTGACAAATGACAAATATCTGATCAGAAAAAAAAAATTCGGACCATGCACATGATCAAGAAAGTAACTGGTACTCATCCAACTCGATCCGCTTAGCTCAAAGAGTTTTATAGCTACTTTGTCATAAACAGACAGACATAACTGAAATTTGTTTTTCAATGTCAGGGAGATCTGAAGCGTAAAGATTCGACAAAATCTCGTGTTCGAATGTTTTGACGATAACAATACTTCGTATACGAGAAAGTAAAAAGAAGTGCAGAGAAAGTTCTGATCAAAATATCTTGGAGACCTTCAGCCAGCAAAATCAATCTATTTCCGTTTGTTGTTGTTTTGCCACGGTAACAGCAGGCAAGAAATTTAATTTCACCCGACTCGGCCCTGTTTGCCATTTTACCTGTTCCAGAAGAATTGTGCTTTCCTTTATTTTCACCCTTCGGCTATTTCTGAAAGCATTCTTTCTCGAAATCCTTTTCTTTTTCATTCTTCTTTTCTGATCAAACTTATCGTAGTAATAGAACAAAGAACAGCAAATGAAGTTTGCGAACTTGGGTTCTTCGAAGAGTCTGTTCTATCGAATTAAAAAGCAAAAACAATGAACATGCCTGTATTTTTAGAGAATCTGTGTGTGATCTTTTTTTTATAGCTCTTTTTTGCATTTTCTCAATAAACACATTTGCACCCATTTAAACAATAAATCGTTTGATTTACAGCTGTAAACTAATTGTAAATTAAATGTGCATTTTCAGACTTTCCCACAAAACACTTAGTTCTTAGTTCGGTTCTGTAAACTGATTTCTGCTGTCACACATTAATAAGTAATCCTCAAAAGAAATGACTTTTTTTCTCTTTTTTTTGTATAAAGATGTTTGTTAATATATATAAAAATGTATATTTACAATGATATCATTTAATATAAGTCCTAATTACATTTCCCATTTTTTAATCTTAAAAATAGCCCATGTTAATTTATTTTAATATTTATTCTTATTTCCTGATCCAAATATTTTTTTTATTTCGTTATTTCTAACACGCGCTCTAAAAAATTGCTGTCTGTAATTCTCACTCTACAAGCGAAGGGATAAAAATCCTTAACGCTCATGGCATAGCTTCCAAAGATACCCAAAGTTCCCTTTTATGAATCAATACGTGTCGATGTAATCCCTATAAGAATCTTTTATTAAAAGCACTAAGGCAAAAAAAAAAATGCAATCTTTTTTCTATTTCGATATAAACAGACGCGTCCCATCGTTTTCCCCCCCGTGTACAAATCATACCCTTCTGAGAAAAAAAAACTGTAGTTAAATACCCAGTCAGACTTTTCTACGGCCATTCATCTGCAAACTTATTATATATAATTTCTGACAGTGCAGTGGACAGTGGATTATTCTCCTATTGGATGAATGACCCCGACCTATTCAACGTCCGATAAGCTTATAAGACGATTCTTCGGTGGTAGTCAATATCGAGTCTGGAACTTTGTATTCCAGAAGGCGAGAGTTTAGGTTACCATAGCTTACATGGCGTATGTTAAATCACCATCGCAACATGTCTTTTGATTGCACAACTAAACCTTTGAGTTATAGGTGGAAAAAACGTATCGCATCAAGAAAACGTGAAATTAGATGAGATATGCAATTATGTTTAGTACATCGAGTCCATTGACCACCAATCAATCATGTTACCTAAAAAAAGATGCTACGTTAGATGTTCACTATCAATATTATTTCTTTGACGCGGATATCAAAATTTATATTCGTATGCATCAAAATATAAAGCAAAAGACCCATTTACTTATGTATCACTACTTATGCTTCCGTTACACAGAATAACAGATACCGAATATGTTTTGTGTGATAAATTGCTTTTCATTATTAGAAATGTTTAGTTTTCATCCCAGGATTATTCTTTTATTTCAAGTATTTGCATCAGATTATTAGTTAATGATTCAAACTGACTTTCAGTTTGCGGTTTGATTTCAACGAAAGATAATCGGTATTCTAAAAATCTTTTCCTTTTTACTTTCGTGCGTATTAAGTGAAAAGAAAGTGCTGCAAATATCAAGCAATTCGAACTGGAGACCATGACAAATCACCACGTTTCGGACCTCCCTGAATTCGAAAAACACATGTTTGGCATCTGTCAGTCTGTGTTGACGAATATAATTCTAAAAGCACTTTCGGCTGGATAAAGGAAATATTGTGTCTAGACAATATTTTGAGATTTCTATCAAACTTTGAGCAAAACCCGATTCGAGTCAATCCGTCTGTTCTCACACGATCGGTACAAGACGAAGAGAATTAGATGGATAAAACTCGGCACACAGATTTCAATCTCTATTATAGACGCTTGCTGGATTTCGCTCACAATTCACTGACGGTCTGTCAGTCTATACTTTCAGAAGCATGATAACTCAAAAACTAAATGACTAAAATATCAAATTTGATATGTCATTTTGTAATTACAAGTTTAATTTTGTGACACATTTTTATTTTACGTAAATTCGATTTTCGGATACTATTAATCGAAAGCCAGGGATTAATAGCCAAAAAGGATTACACGGTAGATTCAGTAAAAATGCTACATTCACGAAAAGGGTTAAAATGACGTTAGTAAATTGTAAGCCAACGCCTTGCAAAGCATTATCAAAGATTCCTTATTATCCTACTTAAAGATTCCTTATTCGAGATCCACAATTTTTAGAAGAATCAATTCTCTCTGAAATATTTTCCACGAAGCTTATAGGATTATACATAAACAAAGCATAAATGCCGTTTGTGTTCTATTACGACGCCAGAAACGGATTTGAGTAGCGTAGCAGTAATGGCGGGAAAGTCAGCTACGTGCGCTGAAAATTCGAATATCGTCTTTCCGATGGCAAACATGAATAATGAATCGAGTGTTTCATGATCGAATGCTCCTTTCTGGAAGTTTCGGAACAATTATCCTCTTGGTTATAATCCGCGTCCATTTTCCATTGTTTGGAACAAAAAGAAATAGAAATATTAGTTACAGGATTAGCCAACTGAAATATTATGGGTGATGGAACATGTGGTCCTTGATTATCAACTTTCGAAAATTTGAGAATGAATTAAGCTAGTGTTCCGCGAAATTTCGAAAATATATGCATGTGTAAGCGCAGCTCAGAATAAAAGTCAATGCAAAAATTAAAAAATAAATAAATTATTATTTAAATATTGGTGCAGTTAGCAAATATATACAAAATTCTGTCTCTTGAATTGATAACTAAGACTACGATTAAATATAGTACACATAGTGTCAAATTAATTAAAAAAAATTTCATATCTAGAGAAAACTAATGGGAAGTGTAACACAATGAGCAGTTAGATGTTTTGCATAAAACTAATGGCATGTGAATTGACATCAATAAAACCATATGAAATAAAAAAAAATGAAATTATTTTACAAAGCTTTTAAAAGCATCATTCAAATGAGACAAATGGAAAATGGCATGTTTTTGCCTCTACAAATTATATAATCTTTGTCTTGACAATTTTATGTAGACTGTGGATGGCAACATTAAAAAAAATTTTTGTAACAAAAATATTCTTAGAACAATAATGTTGAAAAAGTAAAGTACTCTTAGAATAATAATGTTTAAAAAGAAAAGTGTTTTTATAAAAATTTATATTGAAATTAGAAGAAAACACTAACAGGCATTCAAATGAGATAAATGAGAATACATTTTTCTCGCCTCTACAAATCATATAATCTTTGTCTTGACAATTTTATGTAGATTGCGAATGGCAACATTACAAGAAAAAAATTTTTTTAAATAAAAATGTTCTTAGAAAAATAATATTGAAAAAATAAAGTATTCTTAGAATAACAAAGAAAGTTTTTTTTTACAAAGTTATTCTTAAACTATAAGAACATTAACAACTCGAAAGCGTAATTGTTTTAAAAGTTGTTCTTAATTCGAGAAGAAAACAATGTTTTGTGATGTAACAACCGCAACATGTTTTTATAATTAAATATTTAAATACTTTTTAATGCATTTTTAACTTTCTTAAAAGTAAGCCTTCCACTTTTTACTATTCAATAGATAGAATCGAATATTAGCTGAAGTCTCAGCGTTTTCTTTCTGATCACTAAGCCTATCGATTAAGTAAACGATGAATGTTTCATATACATATTCTTTCAACAAATGTTTAGGTGTTATAATAAATCCAATGGATTGTCTTTTTCATTTACCCTGTTCAACTACCTCGCTTCTGATAGGTGTATTTTTTCTTCACCCTCAAAATTATCAAAATGATGAAATAATACTTTGATTTTTATTCAGAATTCCCGATGCGAGATAATTTTATAGTTTTCGTTCTAGTTTCCTCTTTTCTGGTAAGTAGATTAAGTTAAAAGAAAATTAATTCCTTAAGTAAAATTAAAAGAAAAAGAGTGTATGTAAACAAAAAAAGAAATGATTGAAAAGAACATTTCAGGCCACCCTATCGCAATATCAACTTCTGTATACATATTTTTTTATTTTTTCAAAAATTTTATCACAAGCTTTAGTACATATCTGAAAATCGATGAAATTTCTACAAACACTGCTACAAAAAATACAAAAGAATTGTGTTCATTTATGTAAATTACAGCTGTCAAATGTATGAAATTGAGATTAGTCCCCATAGATTGAAGAACATCGGGTTTCCAAAAGCAGAATGTTCCGTCTCCAATTACATTAGTCCACAATGTCTTGATAAATAAAAGATCCTTTTTATGCTTCTAATGTTAATTTGAACTCTGAATTCAAAAAGATTCCCACAGATTTTGTATGATGCCATTTTTTTAGGATGACAGCTAATGTTTGTTTAAAAAGCACTATTTTAAACTGGGAATTATAAAACACTATTTTAAAATACATTTTTACTTTCTCGTATATGTAGTATAGAGAAAGTATAGCAATCATCAAAAAATTTGAACTCGACATTTCTGCGAATCTTTACGTTTTAAATCTTCCCGAGTTTCACAACATTTTTGGAAAATGTCCGTCTTTGACAAAGATAACTCGAAAAAACTTTGAAAGAGACGATTAAAATTTCCTATACGATCTTTGCACTGAATTTGTAAGTTTCTATCAAATTTTGAGTAAAATCTAGTTAGAGGAAGTTTGTCTGTCCGGCTGTTCTAATATAAGTTAACACGATAACTACAAAACGAAAAGAACTAAATAGATAAAATCCGGTACATAAATTTAACATCTACTATGTAGACAATTGCCAATTGATTTAAAACCAAGTACGGGTTAACTGTCTCTCTGTCTGTACATTCAGAAATATATAAACGCAAGAATTATTCCAAAACACGACGACTTAAATACATCAAATTTGGTACGAGATTTTGTTTTGCAGTTCTGTGTCAAATTTTTGTTTCAATCGGTTGGGAAGAACATGTCTAAAATAAAAATTCAAGTTTTGGATACTATTCACACGTCAGGGATTAATCGCCAAATAACTCGCCAAAGATGACTCTATCGATTCAAACGCTATTTCACGCCAAAATTTAATATTTCGTAACTATTGCATGCCAATGCCTTGTAAGGCAATCTCCAGCATGACAAGTTTATTAGAAAATATACGAGTAGGTTTTGGGGAGACCACTCCGGTGGTTTAGTTTTGTTACCAGATTTCCGAGAAATAACGGTGAGTAGTAACAGATGATAGACGAGTGGCTGCAAAATAGAGTAATAATCAACGAAATTAATTCTAAATTTAGTTAATTATAACATAAGGAATTAATCAGGCTAGTAACACTTCTATTGCATGAAGCAACATAGAATGATCTAGTTGATACCCATTTATTACAATGTGTCATTTTTATTAATGAATATTTTAGAGCATTTTAATTAAAATGCATCATGGTTCTTCAACTTCTAGGGCATAAAAATAGGAACCCTAATAAAGCAGTTCGCAGTCATTTCTTAAAGCTCCAATACCTCCCAAGTTGCATCGACATTTTGTCAGGCGGCAACATACAGATCTCATGCATTTTTAAATATCTCATTGCTATTCGAGGAAGAAGGAATAAATAAAACCTGCGAAATATATCGGGAAGAACTTGATGGAAATGTTTTTTTAATTCTTCCTCATCCAATCACTTTCGCTGTCCCGCAATCAATTATGCGCGAGGCAATGCAATAAAAAGGGGATTGGATGTCATTCGAAGCGTCGCATTCATCACCAGGGGGCGCTTTCTCTTACTTCACAAACAGAGGAAATTGATGGAAAGAGTATCGATGGGCTGTCACCCTTTAGGGAAGTGTGCCTTATTGACAGACTATAGGATTTTTCCGAGTTAATAGAATAGGTTAGATAGAAGAAAATATAAGTTTGGTATAAATTTTGGAAAATTTAAAAAACGAGTTATTAAAAATTACCCTTGGTGATTTTTCTAAAGTGTTTGCAGAAAAAAAAACTTATGAATACAGTCATATTACATTTACTTTTACTTGGAAGGAAATATTTTTAAAGGAATTATAGTTCTCAAGAAGCTAATATTTTATAATTTTTTAAACCCTCGATATAATTTCATATTTTAAATATGCTTTGATAATTTTCAATTTAAAGACTAGTCATTGTAGCAGTTATTTCTGTTTATCATCAGTAATTCTTTGCATGTTGAGGGGGATAGAGGATTCATCATCAAAAAAGAATTAAAAAGGAATAAATAAATAAAAATGTAATGCAATTTTCCCTATCATTTTCGGACTTTGCAATGCTGCATTATATGCAACGTAAAGTGTAATTTGCTTTCACAGCAATACCTTAATGCGGCAAGGCGTTAGAAAAAAGATACTTTGAAGATAATTTAAATTTTCATAAAAAGAACCGCTCGAAAAATTTCCCCTCGACTTTCTCCTACGCTAATATAGTATAGCGCATCTTGTTCTTCTTAGTGTTATGAAGAAAATGGATTATGGATTTTATGTCATTAATTAAACAAATTAAGTTTAAAATTTGGTAATCTTCTATATAGTTTGCGTTTATCCCCTCCAGGTGGCATCTCAGACATGGGATTGAGAAGCTTCTGGAATAGTGGTTGGTTTTCGATGTTCTGGCGTTGTTACCTCCTACCGATGACGGGACGTGCATCCCAAGGTTTGTACCGTAAATGGTGATGACTCTTACCTTTCATCATAGTTTTCACCATCGCTGTCGCGGTGTCTGACCTCCTGAACTAGATCTCTCTGATGTCGAAAGAACATTTTTGGAAAATGTCCGTCTGTCTACATGAGACAAAGATAACTCAAAAACGCTTTGAACTAAACGGCTGAAATATGGTATACTACTTTTATTCTTATACCAAACTAGCGAGCCCTTATTCGAATATTTTTATCAAATTTTGAACAAAATCCGTTCAGAGGAAGTTTGTCTATCTGGCTGTTCGGATATAAGTTAACATAAAAATTACAAAACGAAGAGAGTTGGATAGATCATGCATCTATAGTGCAAACACTTGTCACATTTTGAGCTCAATTTAATAGGGAGTTGACAATTTGTCGTTCTGTACTTTCAGAAGCATGGAATCGTTATAACTCAAAAACGTAGTGACTTGTATATATCAACTTTAATGAGGTATTTTGAGCCTACGAGTGCCATATTGTATCAAATTTCTTTTCAGTTAATTGAAAACAAAAAACGTGTCCAAAATAAGAATTTGATTTCCGGATATTATAAATCGCATTCCAGGAATTAATCGCCAAAAAATCTCGCCAGGATCACACGTTAAATTTGGTTAAAAAAAATTTAAATTTAATAATTCGTATATATTAAAAATCAATGTCATTCAATCCGTTCTATGGGATTACAGTTTTGGTACGAGAGAAAGTGACGGGATGCCAGAAAGTTATTATTTGCATGCTTGCGGAAATACAAACAGATCTTGGTACCAAACATAATCCATATAAAATATAATTTTATTTGTATATTTTATTCACTCTTTGAATTTGTAATCATTGAGTTTACTTGTGCTCGGAAAAACGGACAGAGAGTGTTATTTCCTCTGACTGTATTTCGTTCAAAACTTGACAGAAATTTGCAAATGTGATGTGATATCTATGAGAAATTTCATCTATATAGCTGGCATCTTTTTGAGTAACCCTATTCACAATCATTAACTCTAAATATGACTTTTTAGAACTCAGAGAGGCCTAAAATGTGGATATTCGTCTAAGCCTCGTGGACGAATTTCTGATGATTACAATCCTCCCTCCGGTATAAATTTGTACGATTTATGTTAGTTTCTGCTTGTCTTATATTTAAATGCACAACTCTCATTTTGCGTTGACACTTTTTTCGAGTTTTCACAGTAATCATAATCATTTAATTGATTTTAACTGCAATTACGTGTCCTACGTCACTGCTCTTTGAGAGAAAGCCTCCAACTATGCCGCCTTTTTAACAAGTTCCATTTCATGCTCATTGTAGTCAAGTAACATACCCATTGACCCATTTGTCTCCTCTAAAAAGTGAGGCTAAATATAACAGTAAAGGTGTTGAGAGCCCAATGAATCCAATAAAATACTCCACATTATTTTTCAGATACATCTTTATTATTTTGAGTTCGCCAAATGTTTTTTTTATAATTTGTTATTTAAAAAAATATTTGTTTAGAATATTTATTTAAATCATAAAAAAAAATTGTAAGAAATTAAAAATTCTCGTCAAAAGAACAAGGAAATATTTTCTCATTGCATGAAATCCTATTACATTACTGTAAACAAAAAAATACAATTTGCAAATACAATGCAACAATGACACTTATCGACTTTTTTTTATCAATAGTGTTTACTTAATACAACACTGAATAAGCAGGATATAGAAAGGGAAAAAATACAGTTTCGCGCTTTAACCTTTAACAAGAAAAGAACGTAAATAAATGTATGCAAAATACAAATAGTTTGCATTTATTTAAATCAATAAAGAATGTTTTTTAAATGCAGTCAAAGTTATTTTATTTCAAAAAATACGAAACTTATAGGATAATCTTCACAACTATTAAAAGATCATAACTAAAAACTTTTTTTTCCTCTTTTCCTAAAATTGTAGGGAAGAGAGTCTCATGGTGTTGTGCAGATGAAAACACCGGCTTTTTTTAATCCTATTTTATTGAGATATCTTTGATATTCCACATCACAAGACACACAAAACATCAAATTACACACATATACTTAATATGGAAGAATAAAATGTCGCATGGTTTCAAGTTGACTAACGAATTATCACAGAGTAGTGATGTCTTACTTACTAACTGGAAGACATCATGGGAGCTATATAAATACTCCTTCTCAAAGTGCCATCTAGGGGCAGGTATGGAAAATACATTATATTATATATATATCACAAGTTACAAAATAATTTTGTTGGTGTATAATTTATTTTTATACAATAATAATTAATAAAAAATATTACTATTTTTCAGTTTTTTTAAATTAAAAATAGCTGCTTTGAAAAATAAGTTCCCAGCAGAAATATATTTAGACCAAATAAAGGAGTCTAAATATATTTCTTTCGAAATATATTTAGACCAAATCTGATAAATCTAATTTAAACAATCAACCCTATAAAATGAGTTAATATAACTATTAGAAATCGCAACTCCTCGATTTCTATGTATTAAGAAAATAGTTTTAAAAAAAAGAATCAGGTTGTCTATTTTTATCTGGAAAAAAAGTATTTCCCCTTTCTAGGATATAAAATCCTTTTCTTTATCTATCCCTTTCTTCGAGTTCGGAAACGGAAATGACGGCTGATACGAAATCAAAGCACATTCCTTTCTCCAAAATTCTCTTCGCCCATTGGTCGCATGACGCCAAATGACATTCCTCTAAAGTTCCCGGTGCGTTTCCGAGCCAAATAAATAAAGATTGATCTCCGCCGCATTTGTTTTAGAACCACGTTGCGGTGGTATTAAAGCGATCTGTCTTGGGTTTATACCCTCCAGGCAAACGGCTTAACATGTGGGATTCTGGATACAAAAATATCTTGTTTGATATCGAATGCAAGAGTTGTAGTTGGGGTGGAAACAGAGATTAAGGATCTTTCCATGTTTGTGTTTTTATTTTTAAAAAACAAGATTAATCTCAGTGGCAACGGATCAGCTCAGAACTGATCAAACACTGCCAAAAATGTTTTTGTGAAAGGCCTTTTAACTTTTGATAAGTGCAATATTTTTCATAAATTTACTTACCCAATAAATATATAAATGATCCTGTTTTAACAATAATTAATAAGATCTGATGAAACTGAAGTAGATTTTTAACCTTTCCAACCGCTCATCTGCTGCAAGTATTCTAGCTGAAAATGTACAGAGGAAAGAAAAAATTCCTCATGGCAAGCTGGAATGCTGATGTAAATTCCTTCACATATAAATTACTGTTTTGAAATTCATTTCTATCCTTAGATAAAACCTCAGGAGAAAAACAGGAAAAATTAGGGCTTGGAAATCACTTTTGGCCCCTAACTTCTAAGATATTGCAATTATCGAAACATTTTAGATACAAAAGCTGTTTTTAATGAGGCGCCCATTTGGCTCATTAGATTTATTCTTCTATCTTCAATATTAAGAAAGTTATAGCGAAATGGAAATTTCAACTTCCACCATTTCCAGCGCCTTTGAACTAGATGGCCCCTTTACGAACTCGTCGGTGGTTTTTACATTAATAACAACATAGTCCTAGCCAGTTAAAATCAAAACAAAATTACTCTAGTTATCAAGCGTCACAAAATAACATGAGCGAAACGTTATATGCATATTATATAAACTTTTGAGCGAAGAGTGGTTTTGGGGTTCTAGGGACCATGACCATGATCGATGAAGAATTGAAGAAATGTTTTCGATGTCCTGTCATGAGAACCACTGCAATAGGTAGTCTTCCGTAGTCTCCCTATAAGAATCTACCTAATTTTTTTTTCCTTCGATGAAGTAGGAGTTTTGATAATTTCTTCAAAATTCCTCACATGAGCGTTCCATGCTTTGAATATAAGGAAGAAAACCAAGTATGCTACAACTATACCGAATTTTATCCATCTAGTTATGCGTATTTTGCGATAATCATTTTGCCCTGGACGGACATACAAATGCCCTGCTAATGGATTTCGTTTGAAGTTTGACAGAAATGTGCAGATTTTATGAAGAGACACTCCTCCGAATTTTTTCTATTTAGCTCCAAGTATTTTCGACTTATTGCATTCACAGACAAAACACGCAATTCGAAGGTTTCAGAAATGTCTGAACAGTTGAGATTTTCGAAATCTCGAGTTTAGAATATTCGATGATAACAATTCCTTTTTTATGCACTCGGTACATAATAAAATAACTTATTTTTCCAAATTAATGTTATGGGGTTTTTTTTTTCTTTTTCTTTCAAATAAATCATAATGGAATATAATTTTTATTTATTGAATTCATTTCGAATTCCAGATGCATCGTCTTATTTTTCTTAAAGCAAACGCGAAAAATATATTTATTTTTATTTCTTTTGAATGAATGAGCGAAGGGTAATCTCATCTGCGACGATTTTTGTTTTGTTTGTGACTGTATAGGTCTCTTGTGCTATCATTACAAAAAAAATGTAATTTTGATAAACTAAAGTCAGGTTAGGGTTTGAAAAAAATATATTTGAAATTTTATTTCCTAGAAATGAAAATATTTATTTGTTCACCGATGATCTCACAGTGAATGGGAAATAATTTGTATTTATCTCACTTCTTTTCTACATTTTTTCATTGTTATAAAGATATTTCAGAGTTCTTTCTTTTACAGGTTAGAAATATCAAAAATATTTAGGATTCTATAAAATTCAAAAAATAAATATTTATCTATTTCCTATTTCTAAGAATGATTATTCATACGGCATTCAGAAGAATATTATTAAAAATGGGTGTATGCCGAGAAATAAAAGAAATCGAACATGATTTCATCTTTCCTTACAAATTTTATAATTATAAATTAAAATTTACAACCATAAATTTTAAAATTATCCAACAAATTTATAATTGCGAATTTTTAGATGAATTAATAATAAATATCTTCAAAATTCCTTCATATTTTTTTGAAATCGGTTGGAATGATATGATTTCAGAAGTAGTGACATTATGATACCTCTCGGATGAAAAGAAATCATTTCTATGATGTTCTCTATATGTTTCAAACACGTCTATAGCACACTGCAATTTATATTCAACTTATATACTGTTGGGTACATATGAAATCCGAAACCAATAACAAATTTTTAATTTAGTTATATTAATGTCCCATTTTAAAGCAATACTAAGGCTATTTCGGGAGAGAACTGGTAATTTTGCGCCGCGGTCAGATAACGAGGACGACACCATCACCCTTTCTCCAGACTTCCACATCACACCAGAGGGAGGATATTTGGCCCCGACGGATTTAAGTACCACCAGACCTACACCAGTTCATTAAAAACGAACATCGAACTTGAAACCCGCCGGTTCTGTAGCCAAGACCTTATCACCAAGCCACCGCGGCTAAAAAACTCTTAAGAAATTTATGCCATAGATGTCAACTTTATCAGCCAAAGGGCATCGTTTCCCAGTGCTGTAATTGGGTTTCAGCACTAATCGTTAGGAATAACGAATATGTATGTTTACGAAAGAATACTGATTTTGTTGCCATTGACTCTTTAAACGATCACGAAATGTCAAGTAATTTTGAAATGGCTTATTGTCTTTGCCCACCATTGTAAGGCATTTGTAACTTTAAAGCGGTTGGGTCCTTGCACAATTGTTGCACACAAATGTAAAAAGGAGCTTTTACTGTGACTTTACATATTTTTAGTTCATAGGATGATATTTCCAATCAAACACTCCGATGACATAATATGGAGCTTCTATAAAAGATTTCTTCAAAACGAGGTATTTTGAAAAGAATTATTTGAGCAAATATGAGTGATATATGAAAGTAAAATGGAAATTCAACAAATTTTCTGCATACTTTACAATATTCTATGTTCAATCCTAAAATCACACAACACACATCCAGGTCATATCTGAACTAGTTCCATACATTTGCAGCATCGTCTGTCAATGGTTCACATAATAAAAAGCTTCGTAAAAAATTCTTTTGAATCATCAGCAATTGGCTGTGATTCCAAAAATGGTTCCAAGTATTTCAACCATACATCCAATCAAGCGAATTATACACAATCGTAATTCCCATTAAATCATTGAAGTCAATTCATGCTGAAAAAATGTAGATAACGTTTCGCATCAATGTTTTTTTATATACATATTTTGCAATTGTAAAAATGTAAGACATGATGCATTGAAATTTTATTACATTTGCCATGAGAACGTCATCCTACATAAAGACAGTTAGGTTAAAAGCAGACCAACAAAAAATAATAACTGGATTCAATGTAAAGGGACTTGTATACATTACGTTTGCAAATTTAGCCAAATTGCAAATGAAAAATTACTAATTCTATTCGCTACTTTTGAACTCGATTGATATTTCAGCATGAAAATATTTTTAAGCTAGATAAATAATAAATCCCCCTAAATAGATAAATAACCCTATAAATCACATGAGATATGATTATTGAAAAATTGCTTAAAGTGCTCCAGGACCATTATGACTAGAGCTAACAATGCTGGCATGTGGTGACTGTTAGGTTGAGGGCTCATTGACAAAAAAAAAGTTTCACCAGTTTTGACTAAAATTATTTGAAATGTCAGCGTTTTTCCTCCATGATTTCGGGACATATTATTTAACAAAAACCTTTTTACATCATTTTAAAACAAAAACAGCATATAGATATTTTTAGCGATGTTAATTTTTGAATTTTTTTTCCTAATTTCAATAAAATGTTCAAAAATATTTAAATAGGAGAATGAAAGCTTTTATATTGATTTAAAAGATGTAAATACATAGTATTTATAGAATTTATATAGTATAATGTGCATGTTACAGCAACATTTTCGTTGTTCTATTAACTACATTTATACACATCATGTTGTAATAATATTATTACAGGAAAGCAGTAATACGAATCTGTAATACTGCTTTCCTGTCACGTTCTACCCATCGTTGGAAAAAGAGATTTACAAAGACTCTTCATTGATACAGAATGGATTCCTTGTCAATGATCCTAATTTAGCGACAAGCCTGCATTTTAGCATGGTGCCCATCTGACTAAAAATCTAAAGGTTCACGAAAATGTAAGAATTATGGCATTTATCCATTAAGTAAGCGATATATAGAGAGTCTATTAAAGAATCCCTTATCATATCAGGCTCTGTCGAAAAGCTATATTAGCGTGGGCGGCTCGAATAAGGAATCGCTTCTCTCTTTGAAGTGTTGATCGCAACATGAGTTAATAACAGCAAGAGCGATGATTGCTTTCTATTGAAAGATGTGTTTTCTGCTCGAA
This sequence comes from Argiope aurantia, assembly GCA_026543865.1. Taxonomy (NCBI): domain Eukaryota; kingdom Metazoa; phylum Arthropoda; class Arachnida; order Araneae; family Araneidae; genus Argiope; species Argiope aurantia. The sequence continues at coordinate 564,770 of JAPMOR010062154.1, read as the reverse complement.
TGGTTCATGTCTAGAAATTGCTGTGCTCAGTGAATGTCTGAATTATGTTTTCGTCACCCGTGTTTCGTACTTTCTAGAAAATGTCGTGGAATAAATCTTATTTTTCCTACTATCCAGATACCTAGAAGTTCCATTCTATACCTACCGAAGAATTTCTGTAGCAGCATTAAACATTCATTATTCCCACGTTACCGATAAAAGTCATTTTTAAAAAATGAAACAGACACTCAGTATGATGCTATAATGTTTCGAAGAAAAGTTTCTTTAAAGCTTGTTTAAAGATTTTAATTTTGAAATGAATGTTGTGAGAAAAAATAGAGAATCATTAGCACTTCATTGGGGTTAAATGAAACAAATTTAGAGATCATTTTCATTATTTCTCGAGAATTGAATAAAATTGAAAATTTTTTTTACAAAGATATTATATTAGTTTTAAATTGGTAAAAATAACAGAATTGACTTATAATATAATCGAAGGTTGGTAGTGAAATAAAACAAAAATGTGAGATTAAAATAAATTATTTCTGCTTATTACTTTTAATTACACTCGTTACTTTTAAATAATTTCAAATTTTTATTTGACTTAAGCCCTTGTGCTTAAATAATAATAGCAATTCTGTTGCTACTACATTTCTTAATCATATACTACATGCAAATATCTTTTTAAAAACTAATTCTTTTATTTACCCAGTCTGCAGACAATTATTTATTCATTTTTCTCAACGAAGAACAAAAAAAAATCGTTTGCAGATTTAGAATATTGAGAATTATTCACTGCAAAATTTCACTATAAATTTTCAAAAAGTAATAATTTCCATAAGGCTAAGGTTCTAAATTCCTTCAAAACTTTGGTTAAAAAACAAATTTTTACTTAATGAAGACAAAAAAATAAAATACATGATTAGATTTCACCGGAAGCTTTTTAATCCAATAGCTTTACATATTCATTATAAGTCAAGTCATTTTTACTTAAATTCTGAGAACCTGTACGTAAAGCTAATTAACGTTTTTATAAACATCAAGTCTTTTCAGAACACTGTTAATCCTATAGCTGCATTAATTATACTAAGACCCTTTCTTAAAGCAGAACAAGTTGATTAGCATTACAGAAGAATGGGAGGAAAAATTGTGATTTTTTTTTTTTTTTACATACTTTCGGAATTTTATGTAGTTGCCGCTGTTTTCTTGGATGGAAGCAATGAAATTAATATTATATTGCAGATTAATAAATACTTGGGGTGATTACATTTTTATTTTTTACATTTAATTCTGGATATTTTAATAATTACTAAATATATATGTTAATTATATTTTAAATTGGCTGATATACCTCGTCTTAATCAGGGATGATTTTACAGAAGCCATGAAAAACTTTTAACTATTCAATATCGACCGTCTCGAAACCTTTTTAAAGTCTTCCTCATATTTCAGTACTTGCGAGTAGAATTTGAAAAAAAATGTTAAATTATAAAATGAAAAACATTTATAGCATGAAAAAGTTAAAATCATCTATCATACTCCTGTTGCTGATAACCCCAGGATAAATAGATCTACCGGGTCTCAAAAATGACTGATGGATTTTGAAAATCAATAAACGGAATTGGATAGAAGTGTATCTTTTGCAGCGTTACACTTGGGAAATCAGAGAATATTAACCTATCAAATTACAAATTCAGTTAACATTATCGCCGATGGATGGCTCTACAAAATAGTAAAAATAAATACGGTGATAAAAATGTGCAAGGGTTGTTGCAAAAAATATAAGAGCGATGTTTTCAGTGTAACTCCCAATTGCAGCAACAATGTGGCGCAGTTCTCAGGGAAAAGTTTCCAAACATTCAAGCAAACGTGCCAGTTGGAATTGTCAGAAATTTAAATACAGATGTATTATTTCATTTCCGCAATTGTTTGTGGAGTTTGACGGGTCTTTCAGGTACCCCCAAAGAAAAAAAGTTCTATGGTTTCAAGTCAGGCGAATAAGGAGGCCATGTCATGCCACTTACTAAATACCACCAGCATAATAATGAATCATCACAAATTCTCAAGAATCCCAAAATACCGTATACTATTTATCGATTACTCTAAAAGAAGAAAAATTGGCTTACTTAAAATACTTTCGAGGCAGCCGCAGCTCATACCGTTATTTCTGGGGATAACTGGGATGAAGGATTAGCAATAAGATAAGTTCTGCTTGTTGATATAAACAGAGTTGAAAATACACTTCGACCGGAGTCCAATCTTTCTAATGTATTTCAGCAAGTACTCGGATTCTGGTTTCATGTATACAAATAGTTTTTTAAAAACTTTTTTCACTAAGACACGTACAGATTGAAACTCGCCTCAGATGATGTTTTTGACGGTAAAGAAGTACTACATTTGTGGTAATATGATGTTCTGTGTTTGGTGCTTTTGCTGTCTCTGCATTGTGAGTAATGCAGGATATATCAATACCTTCTGCGTGCTACACGTACTTCTCAACTGCCACTTAAGAGTTTTCAATGCGTGGATCGTTTTCGAAGAAAACTAGTAAGAGTTACTCCACTATTCTTCCACACAGATCGCTTTGCATGGCATTGGTTTACAGTAGTTGGGAAATATTAATATTTGACATGAATGTAGCATTTTCTATTGTGCTATCCCCAGCTAGTGTCTCAACGATTCATCCCTGGCAGGCAATTAACTCCTTAACTAATAAGTTACGTTCCAGATGTTCGGGCCGAAAACGTAAAAAAAAGGTTGCGCTGACTTCGAGCCATATCTATGGTTCGACAAATTGATCCTAAGTTGTACGCGCACGTCTTAAGGAATATAAATACTGTGTATAAAGCACAACTGGCTTAAATTTGTGGGATATTTGATAGATAGCCGCCGTCCTGACCTAGGGGTAGCGCGTCTTCCCCGTGATCTAGGCGTTCCGAGTTCGAGTCCTGGTTCGGGCATGGTTGTTCTCTTCCCTGTGTTCTCTCTGTGAGGTGCGTGAATGAGCCCTCTGAAAAAAGGGGTTGTGCAAGCGAGTGTGTGTGTGTGTGTGTGTGTGTGTGTGTGTGTGTGCTATCTTCATTTGAGATAGAAGTCAGACTTCTGCCTCGGGTGTCTTTATCCTCAGAAGCTACTGCGCCAAAATTGGACTTAAAATAGTCACACGACAAAAAAAAATTGAGGTAATTCCAACCTGATGCAATAATTGCGGTTAATATTCTTAAAAATTATTATCAATCTCCAAAATATAACATAAATCAACATAGAATTTATTTGTAGCTCCGGCCCTATCTTCAAACTCCGGGCTATGCCCATGATATTTATGTTGGTCCGTTCAAGCCCGTACTTGTAGGTTAAGGGGTTAATAATATTCAAAAACTGAATTTCAGCTTTGAATGTGTTTTCCCAACCGACTGAAACAAAATATCGACGCAGAACTACACTTGTAATCATAAATTCCCGTACCCAATTTGATATAGTTAATTCATTGCTTTTTTTGAGTTATCGTGTTTACATGTTTCTGAAAGAGCGTCAATTGATTGATACATTTGGATCAAAATTTGGTATGTGTCTATGTTAGAGATGTTAAATCTGTGTACCGAATTTTATTCATATAGTTCTCTTCGTTTTGTAGTTATCATGCTAACGTATATTCGGACAGCCGGGGGCAAAAGGGTTTCATCTGAATGCGTTTTGCTCAAAACTTGATATACATCTACAAATTAAGCGTAGATGCCGCTTATAAAATTGCATCTGCCTATCTCATAGAGTTTTTGAATTTTCCTGGTCAAGGACGGAAAATTTCCAACACATTTCGGGGAGCTCTCCAAAAATTTGTTTTTGTTTGTTTTTTTTATTCCAAGAAGTGTAAAACCCCGAGTTTCGTCAAAATGTCGAGTTCGAATTTTTCGACGTTTGCAATACTTTCTCTATATGTTGTATAGGAGAAAGTAAAAATAATACAAGAAGACTTTCAAACGCCAAAATACACAAAAAGGGCATTTTCCCCGTTAGTTATAAGAGAGTTAGTTAGTGGTGAGAATATTTTTTAAAGAATGATGCAAAATTTAATTTAACATCATAAGAAGCAATAGAGAGATAAATGAAAATGAACTAATATTAATAAATGGTACTTTCATCTGATAAGAATGGCAAACATTGAGACGAGTTTAACTTTCCCGTGTATGGAAATAGCGCTTTTAATAAAATATTTATTAAACTCCATAAAACCTTCATTCATTTTTGTATGCTTCACCGCATGTGAGTGGAATATGAAGAAAATCTATACGATAATTTTACAAAGTGGGAGCCATTATAGAATTTCATTTTTATTACTCTCTCTCTCATATCAAGTATACATTTTAATCATGAAAAAAAATTTAATACGAGATCTAATAAATCTCCACATTTCAGACCTTCAACGGACCGAAAACACCCATTTTTAGAATTAAGTCTATTTGTCAGTGTACAAGATAATTAAAAATCGCTACGAGCTATATGACTGAAATTTGGTGTGTGTCCTTTTCACTTAATTTGCATGTTTATATTAAATTTTTGGATGGAATCCGTTTATGAAAAATTCACATTTTGATCCGTTGATGTCCTTCCCTTCGAATTTCGGTTCTCTTCTTACTTTTCCAGACATTCATCATCCTTAGAAGACTTTACCGACCTTCTTTAATTTAAAATTTATTCCTTATTTCCCTTGCCCCTTTTTTTTTGTGTGTGTGTGTGTTCTTTTATCCCCCCCTTCCATCACTACTCTAAATATTCATTATTGTTATGTAATCTGACGCTTTATTTTACTTTTCAATCCTCATCTTTTTCTTATATAATTGCATCTGTTTGGCAATTTAATTGCAACTATCCCGTGATCCATCTCTCAAATCGGTAATCAATAGTAGCTCAAGAAATGGAAAAGCTAAAGGATGAATTTAATGGTTTGGTTAGTTTAATTATATTAACGTCCCATTTTAAAGCAACACTAGGGACCTTGTAATTTTGAACCACTGTCGGATAACGAGGACGACACCTGAGATGGTATCTTCTCTCAAAACTTTCACACCATACCAGCAGGAGGACGTTTAGTCCGGATGGGTTTAATATGCATCAGACCCGCTTACGCGACGGTGTTTCTTCAGTGGAATTGTGTTTCGAATTTGAAAACCTCCGGTTCCGAAGCTGACACCTTACCACTAGGTCAACGCAGCCTCAATGATTTAGGTTTTTCTTTAGAATTGCAAAACTGTATCCAATTTTTCAAGCCATCGTTTTAAAGGCAGATATCCAAATTTCATGAAGTAATGAAATGTTTAATAAATAACTATTAAATGAATAATAATATTTTTAAATTTTTCATAAGACTAAAAAAAATCAAAAATTAGTTTATAATTAATTTACGGAATATGGAAAATTTCCGTAATACCTTGGAATATTTATACAGTTATATTGAATGGGACAAAAATAAAGCATATCTATGACTGCTGTAATTAATTTATTTTGATAAATCATTTACCACGAAACAAAAATCATCCAAGTTTTTATAACTGTTATATGTGTGTGCCTTCGGTAAGACGACAAATACCTACGAGGTGATCCAATTCCTGCCACATTTATGACGGAATTTCTTCTGTTGGCGCGACTAACGCGTCAGTTTACAGACGCCACATCTCCGTAACCTACGCCACTCCGTTTATGAGGCATATTAAGTTTGACTACACTCGCACGACGCGTTGATTGTTTTGGGACTCCACGAATACATTTCACAAATTTTTTCAATCGCTTTGATTTTGGCAGGTGGTCATCTTATAAGCACCTTGTCTAGAAACCGCTTCTCTCCCCATTCGATAGTGTGATGACACAGTGGTTCTTTACCAAATGCCAAGCGCACATTTGAGCGACGATTTTGTGGCATATTTTAAAGCACATAATGCTCTGACCTGGATAAGATGACGCCATTTTGATAATGACGGCGGCGTACGCTTTCTCTTAGCTGACTTCAGCGGCGATTTCGGTACTGCAATGTCACCAGATAAAACTCATATAATTGTAACAGCAGAATAAATTTGTTTCAGCTGTATAATTAAATGACAGAAATTCGTACTATTCTATTCTTTTTGTCCCATTTATTATGATTTGCCCTCTATTTGTCAAAAATGACTGGTACATTTCAGGTAAGGAAAAAAAAATTTCCATCATGATAAAACTTTTCCGATTACAGAAAAGACTTTCCTTCACGGGAAAAAAAAATTTTTTTAACGGCCTTGGGAGCTTTTCCAGGGAACTACTGGCCCTTATCTCCTCCGACGCACTGAAGGGAAGAAAATGTTTTTCCAAAAGTCGAATTCGAAAGTTCTGAAGTCATTTAACGAGGTTAGCTGGGTTCAATCTTTAATTCTCTCCTTTATTCTTGAAAGTTTTTGACAACCATTTCCGACAGTCTGATAGAATTGCCGATGCGTGAAGTTTCGCAATGAGGTGTTTACCAGCATCCTTCTCTTTTGAATTTTTGGGCGCTTAAACTGGCTCGGGTAAGAATAAGTTTGAAAGTTTCACGTGTGATTTGTATAATACAGTAGTATTTAAAATTGCCAATATATATATACCACAGGACAATTTTCGGGCACATAAAATAAATCTTTTCACTGTTTTTATTTTTCCATATACGGTATGTCAAGAAAGTATTATAATCGTCGAAATTTTCGGACTCGAGAATTTAACGCGAATTCTATGTTTTAGACCTCTCTGAGTTTTAATAACACATTGTCATTATATCTGTCTGTAACGAAGATAAAACAAAACCGCTCAATAAATAAATAGCTGTCTGTCCGGCTGTTCGACGATAAATTAGAGCGATAACTACAAAAGGAAAAAAGCTAGATGCATACATTTCAGGGCACAGAATTAACATCTGTAATGTAAACAATTAATTTTGAGCCAAATCCAACAAGCAGTTGACCATCCGTCCATCTTTACTTTTAAAAACGCGATAATCCCAAAAACGAAATAACTTAAATACATTCCATTTTTCTGTGATTTTGTGACTACAACCACAGTTCTATGTCACATTTTTGCATCAAATGGTGTAGAAATAATGCTTATAAAACACAAATTTGACTTTCAGATGCTATTCACTACTTGCCAGGGATTATTCGCCAAACATTTCACCAAGGATGACAGTAAATCTTGATGATAATAATAGACATAGTGCAATTTGTCGCATTGCTGATGTTTTCCTTTTTGGTTTGTTTTGTTGAATTATTTCTTCAATTAGTTCTTGCTTGAAGATATGCTCTATCTACATGAATAGTTTTTAAAATATTGCAATCGTTCAAAAGCCCCATAGGAAACCAATAAAAAAATATGCACTAGCATTTTGTTTTTACGGATTATTCCTTTATTCCGACTGAAAAAGCGAAAATTTAACAAAGAACTCCATATAAATAACTCTTTATATAAGTCCAAAATCACAAACGGAATTTCATTTATTTTCAGCGCTGCGTTTTTCTGTTAAATCATTTTCATACATGTGAAAGTACAGATCAACACCAGTCACCCTGTAACAGATCCGTTTTAAGATCCGAGTACAAATCTATGTTTTAAAACGATAAGTCTATGTATTTAATTTATCTGCTTAGATCTTCACATATTTAGTTATAGTTTTCACTTTTACTCAGACAACCGGACGAACATGTTTTCGTTGTATTGAATTTTGAACAAAATTCAGTCAAATCCACACATTTTGTGTAAGGTCATAGATACAATGACATGAGTCTTTTTTGTGTTTTCTTGTTCATAGATATATAGACATAGAACCTCGAGACTGTTTTCCGGATTATGGGAGATCTAAAAAGTCAAAAATCCTCAAAATATCGTGTTTGAATTTTTTGATGACTAACATTTTTTATATAAGAGGAAGTAAAAATGGATAATTAAAAAGCTGAAATTTAAATAGAAATAATAAAATAATGAATGATTAATAATGATTTTTACAACCATTAATAAACTATACGAAGTGTTAAAAACAACTGTATTTCAAGAAAAGAAAAAAGATCTTGATCATATTATTTTTGAATTAATTGTATATTATATATACATACACACACACACACATAATACCAATTACCAACTGTCGCTTTGATAGCAATTTCTAAAGTCGAAGATTGATTATACTCTATAAGCAATTTCGCAAAGAGTGCCTAAATTAATTATACTGACAGTATAATTAATGCGTTGTCGAATTAGTTTCAAAATTTCAATTCAGAAGTTGTTTGTAATCCGTTTTAGAAACCTATTCAGTTGATAATGTCAAATAATAAACAATGTTTCAAAAACAATACATTTGCAATCTAATTCGTCCTTCACATTTTATATGGCTATATTATCATTATAACAAAGAATCCACTTCCATTTTATAACAGATAGGCATATATTTGTCTCTTTGACCAAACTAACATTTATTAAAGTTCTATTGAATAACAACAAAAGATGCATTCATCTTCAAACTGTAGATCCAAGATTAAATAAACATTTCTATCTTCCTAACAAATAATTATATTTAACGTTGTAAGTGCACTTATTTATATTTTTGTCCAAATTAAGGTGACTATAGTACCAATAAAAAGGAATTCGAACCTCTTGGCATGAAAACGTTTTATCTCAATTCTTCTGAACCAGAATATACGCCCGTTTAGACTAGTTATTATCTTCTTAACACTATCTTAGATCTAATTAGTTGTCACTGATCAAATAACGAAGTTGTGAAAAAAATATCACCTACATTGGCAGAGAAATTATATATTATATATATTATATATATATATATATATGCAATGATATTTTAAACTCTAATTTCAATTTAATTAATTTCCAAGGTTTTATCTTAATTTAGCCCATAGCAACTTTATTCTAAAATATTCTCTTATTTCGTGATCCAATTCCACTGTCTCTACTTAATTAATTCAAGAGAAGCTTTGTGAAATTGCTGAATCGGCCAAAAGTCTAACTTTCCCGCACTCCGCGTGAAGGGCTAGAAAAATATCCAATAAGCACATTCTTTTTTAAAGATCCCTGTGTTTCCCTGCCTTGCAGACGTATGCAGCAAAAATTTCCATCGAAATCTTAATATATCAGCACTGTGAAGAAATATTTTCCCTATCAAAATCTCAGGTTATATAAGACCAGGGATAAAATATTCAAGAGCTTTTTCCTCATTCCTTTCTTCCTTTCTGTGTCGTTCGGTGCTGTGTATGCTCATCGCTTGTAAATAATGCCTGCGTCTCCAAGATGAAAACAAATGACGAGTTTAAAATATCATTACATATTATATATTATTATTATATATATACTTTTTATCACATTTCGAATATAAGTATATAATAATTTTTTTAAATTTTGCTTCCTTGCAGTTGTTCTTCTTTATCCATAATGTTCACGAACAACCGAATCAAAACTAATCTCTGAAATCTAATTGAGAAAAATGAGTGACCCATTAACAGAAAGAAAAAATGCAATGCCGCATTAATGACTTAAAATCTACTTTTGGAAATAGTAAACGATTCTTCAGAAAATAACATTGTTATTTCGGAAATAAGCAATAATTTGTACTCGAACTGTCTTAAGCAGTCAATTGCATTATCACAACTCCCATCTGTACACATTGTAACCTCCGGCTCAGTTATCAAAATACTACCCTCCGTTTTTCTTTCCATCATTTTAATCACACTCCCTCTTCACAGATCCACAGTTATCTAATTGGGCATCACTTCCACATTCTGTGCGATGGCATTGTAATTTAAGAATGTCCCCAAAAAGATGGAATAATCGTTTTTTCCTTGACTGCGAAATGCTCAGTTTTACAAATCCGCCCCTTCATTATAAAGCCAATAATATGACAGTTGTCGAGCAATCAAAATGAACGACATCATGCATGGTTGACTACTTTTTTTAAGTCATTGAATGGATGGCGTACAAATACTTACAAACGTGAGTTTTTCTATATTAAATGAACTTCTATTTCTGAAAAAGGTGAATATAAGATAATCATTTTACTAATTGATAGTTTTAAACTATGGTAGATGTATAAAAATTTGATTTTTTTTAAACTTCTTATTATCAGCCTCCACAGAAGCCAAAGTATTAGCCAATTCAATGCTTTATTTGACAAAAACTTTGCAAATCGAATGTCTCTGCCTGTTATTTATTGAAAAACAAACTTGTTCCACTATTTGGACCCCGTGTATTTTCAGATTCATTTGCTTATTGCTCGAAAATTCTATTGATAAACGAAAGCTTTTGTCCATTTTTGTGCTCTGATGAAGTTTGTTTCCGAAGATAATTTTTTTCATTTGAAAATTTACCGTCAGTCTGGTAGTTTATTCGATTTGATGTCATAAGCTTCACACTATGTGGGACAAAATTTGAAAATAGATTTTAAGAATCTGTAAAAATTCATCAGTTTATTTTAATTTGATTACTAAATGGCAGTGCACTGGTTGATTTCAGAACATATGCTTGATGTCACAAGAGCTTATTTATTCATAATCTGCTCTGGTAAATGGTAACTGAAACATCTGATAACACTGTTCATTTCAGGAAAGAATAAAAGATTTTCTATGATCAACATTAAGACAGCACTGCATTCTTAACTTTTCGTTATCATTTTCAATGTCTGAATGTAGTCCTTCCCCAGCGTCAATAAAAGATGAAACATGATAAGAAGAAATTCGATGACGATGATAATGATGTCAATACATTAAAAATGTGGCTTGAAGCGATATTCACCAAAATAAACTTTATCTTTCCTTTATAAAAGTAAATTTTAAAGACAAAGCATGGAATTATTCAAATAAAAATAAATTTTACTGTTTACTACATAAAAAGTTAGTTTTAAAAAATTCAATTACATTTATTTCATTTGATTTTTTGTAAAATAAAAACACACAGTCTTTGCACATTCTCCACAGAGCGGATGTCAAGAGTGTGGACATGTCGGATGACATCCTCCCTTTTCTCGTTCATTTCATGTTGAATAAATAATTTGCCTCTCACCGATGCCTCACCTGCTCGTCAAAACATCATTAGAAAGGCAAATTGGCTTTCAAACTTCGCAAAGAACTATTTTTCCCTTTCCATTTTCCATTTTTCTCTTCAGTCGACAAGTTTCTAATAATAGTTCGACAAAACTAGCAAAAAAGACACATTTATTCATTTGCTGATGATAAAAGGAGTGAAAAGTTTTATGATAATTACATTTTAAAACTTATGGTATGGTTCATCCATCAATCCCTACTTTGTGTAAAAAGAAAAAGTATTCTAATAATTTTTAAAAATTACCCTCGAACCCCTATTTAGTAAAGTCTTCACGTTTCAGAGCTCCCCGAAACGCATTTTGGAAGCTGCGCCTCTCTGTCTCTGAACGCAACTCAAATATTTTTCAGACAGGCGGAGGTAATGAATAGACAGACTTCACACCGCGTGTGTTTATTTATGTCGAATTTTAAATGAAATCCATTCGGAAGAAAGCTGTCTGTCCATATGTCCAAGTAAAGCGATAACAACAAAATCTGAAGGGCTAGATAAACAAAAACTGGAACACAGATTTAGCATCTCAAATGTAGTTTCTTATCAAATATTGAGTCAAACTTGCCAAATAGTTCGTCGTTTACCGATCCACACTTTCGTGCGCATGTCAAAGCAATAAATAAAATGTGTTATATAATCCATAATTGTTGCTCTGTACAAGCATTGGATTAGAAACGATCGAGAAAAGGTGTCCAAAATATAAACTTGCTTTTCGGATCTTGTGTATTAACCTCTTGCTGTGGAAAGAAATTCACATGCGCGCGCAATGTGAGGCCACACAAAGTATTGATACATTATAAAAATGGGGGCGGGGGAATTGTATGTTCTCAATGAATTAATTTTAGACCTAAGACTGTGCTCCTGTAAAGTGTGTTCCGGCAAACTATCTCAGTTGGTGGATTGCGAACATCATTCTATTTTTCTTTGACCACTGCCTGCTGACGAGTGTAGCGCGTCTTCCCGACTCAAGTGGTTGATACCAAATCCTTATTTGTCCACTAAGTATGTAAGACATGACGCGATATTCGACCGTAGCAAAGTAACTGATCAGAAATGACCTAATACTGAGGCTTCCATTTTGCAGATTTGTGTGCAATTTGGAGCTACGCGAGGATTGTTTTGGACAATATTCGATCCATTCAGACTATGGCCAGATATTCATTCAGATATCATCTTCGTCGTTTCATCTCTTAACGACAATCCGGGTGCACGCTTGCTGCACACAGATCTGATATTTTCTGCAAAAAAAAAAAAAATGCATGCGTTTCTTCACACATCTGGGATTTAAAAAAAATCTGCAGTTTATTCTAGCTTATTTCCTCCAAAATTTCCTCAAAAATCTTCTTTTTTATCGCACCCTTTCTTCAAACGACATCTTTTTCTGTCCAAATATTCCCTGTCTGTTACTTTGTGCATCGCTTCTGAAGCCGTCAGACAGCGCAAATACTTGGTGTTCCCTCTTATCTGTTCTGCGAAACGTCTCCTGTCAGACAAGAAGGATCTCACTTATTTCATACCAATACGGCCCATCCCTCTGAAGGTACTATATAGATAGAAACCACGTTTTTTTTTAACCTCTACTCTTGCAAAATCTTTCCCGTTCGAGAGTTTTCGGGAAAATTCCTAGACGAAAAAAAAAGGACAAAAGGGATAAAAGATCAATTTCCTTTCGTATAATAATGGAGCATTAGGCCCCAGCTAAAAGCAACCGAATCGCTCCATTTCCACAATTTTCCCACTAGGGATCCAAGCGATTTCTCGGGCATTTATAATGGAAAAGAAGCTGACTGAGATGCTTTTTAAAAGTATCGAACTGAGAGAAATGAAGATCGTATTCTTTGGGCATTGCTGCCACAAAGTGATATTTACTGAGAGTCGCACAGTTTTAATTTTAAACATCGAGAAACCACTATAATGGTAAAAGCAATTTCACCTTTACGTTTTGATGAATCTCCAAAGGATCCTTTTCCTCTAATAAAAAAAATCGTAGATACAGATGAACACACATCTTTGGAATAATGTGCGTTCATCTGTATCTACGAATATGATATTCAGAGACTGGACGATGTAGATTTTGGATAAAATCTATCCATCCATGCATCATCATGCATGTTGAATAAAGTGATTCAATATAGCAAAAGCTAGAAAGATAAAACTAAGCATATAGATTCACTATTCGAATTGTTTATCTATATCAAAAATAAACCTGTGGGTTAATTTAACTATCATGTTAATAAAGTATTTTAGTTTTTCATTTTAGTAGCATTGTGAAAATTATATTTTATTATGGATATAATTTAAAGAATAACTAATGTAATGAAAATTTTGAATTGGTAACTATAATAATTGCTTAATAATTTTCTTATTTATAGATAAAGAAATCATACGATTATTAAACATCATAAAGAAAAAATAAATTTCATATAAATATAACATTAAAAATTATTTTACAGGGCATGTCATGAATAATTAATAATCCAATATGTTATAGGAATATAGATACTTTTAATTTAATTAATGATTCTAATAATTCAAAGCATATAGATAATATAGTCCTAATATTTCATAATTCAAAAATTGTGATTTTCTTACAAATTTATACATTTTAAATTATATTAAAAGCATTTTTAATCCCCTGGTCTGCAACTCAAGAAAATTGCTTGGTCAGTAATCAGAAATATGCCATGGAATTCACGAGTGATTTCTGAGAGGAAAAAAAAATTAGGTTATTATTTTTACTTTCTTGTACTAGAACTTGATTCATTCAAACTCGAAATGTTGACAAATTTACATGTTTTACACCTTCATGAATTCGGAACACATAGTTGTGGCATTACGTTTATCTGCAACAAAAGTAAAAACGATTTGAGCTAAGTGGATGAAATGTTGTATAAAGTTCTTAGTACTGAGATTTTAGATTTTTATCTTATTTTGAGCGAACTTCATTCAGAGGAAGTCTATCCGTCCGGCTGCTCGAATGCAAGCTAACAAGTTAACTGCAAAACGAAGAGGGCTAGATATATAAAATTCGATATGCAAATAGAGCTTCTGTAATATAGAACTTATCAATAATATCAATAATTCTGTAATATTGATATTATTGATAAGTATTATTGATAAGAACTTATCAATAATTCTGTAATATAGAACGCCGCTTGAAATCCAATAAGAGATCGCCTAGCTGCCAATCTATAGTTTCAAAAGCATGTAAAAGTAATAACTCAAAAACATATTGGCTTATGTATAATAATTTTGGTGCGTGTTTTTGTGACTGGGTGCGTGTTTTGTCGGTGGTGGGGGGGGATATAAATTCACTTTTATTAGAGAGTATGCGAGAAAGTTTTGGGGAGATGATTAGTTATAATTTCTTCGGCAAGGGGGTAGCTCAATTAATTTGCACTCGCAGTAATAGTGCGGATATAAATAGTAGAAAATGTAGATGATCTTCAATAAAGAGTCAATTTCTTCCGGAATGTCATTATTTCACCTCGAGGACTCCGCATTATTGCAGCTAGTTAATCGTCTCTGCAAATAATCTCTTTTTTTTCTTGGCGACCGGGACCATTTCTGCTTCATTTGGCGCAATTTCCGTCTCTCCTTTCTCCCGCTGATCGAGAATAATTACTGAATTCTGTGACTCATTAGGATCTGTGAGAGAGTCTCTGAATAATTCTTCCTTCCACACAAGAAGTACTTGACTGTAATGAGAAATGACATTTTTCTGGCGGCGATCATTATTTTCATATGAAGAATTTTCTAAGGGTGAAATAAAGAAATGGATACTCCTTAGAAGTGTTTTTTTATAATTCATCGTGGTGGAAAAATGTAAATTTAAAACAACCATTGGTGCTAATAGATGCTGTACGATGAAATTTTTCTTATATCCTTGATCATCGAGAAAAATTATACAGTCAAACTTCACTTAAGAGTACTTCCCATAATGAGTGATTCACATAATGATCAAAACAAAATGTAAAAAAAAAGAGATTTGCTCAACGAGCGATGTTTTGTAGAACGAGCTAGACAACACATGTTGGAATGACTTGCATTAATTTGTATTGCAAGTTTGTTTGTACTTATATCTACATGGAAGAAATGTGGGCCCGATATCGTTGTCGAACATAGCTCCGAGGGAATTCTGCTATTGCCTATGGAGCCTTAATCCACGAGATTTTGACTCAGGTTAAGATTATTGAGCTAGAAGTACACAGAAACAACATCGATAAGCTCGTGAAAAAGCATAGTCAAAATTATCTAAGAACGTAAGGGGCGGCATTCTGTGTCACAGCAGATAGCTGCGGAGGAGATTTGGTCAGGAGAGATGATAATAATAGATGCAACAGAGAATCAACTTTCCAGTTAATTAAGAATGATACTGAAAACATAAAAAAATATTGCATCGTATGTTGAGAAGCATCATCTTGATGAAACAATAGCTATGAGTACTCTTAGTTTTGCCAAATTTCGAAGCACATCCAAAGATAAATGTCTTTAGGCAATTATATTACAAAAAAAGAAGCATGTATTATATATGATAAATTACATTATCATAGATTTGTTCGGGTACTTCTTTGTGAATAATAAATGGATAGTTTTGTTCTATTTTACATTTAGTCCTTTTCGCTTAGCGATTGCTTCGCATTACGAGTCATGTTCGAAGACGATTTATATTCGTTAAGACTTGTTCCATTGTATTTGATAACAATACAAAAAATTGCCATGTTCATTTTTATCCGACCGTTGCGTTATTCGTTAAAAAAAATGAAATAAACAATTGAGTAACTTATTCCAAACACCACATGATGACAATAAGATCAAAATGTTGAAAGCTTTAAAAAAGAAAATAGAATTAATCTTTCAAACTAAATCACCATTTTTTTGGGGGGAAGGCCGTGAATATAATGATTGGTCAGATTTTTCTTCTCAAAATCCTATATATGAGAATCTTATGCTACGTAGGGTAACAGAGAAAAATGAGCATACATTTTGGAAACAATTTTCTTGCCTGATCATTACCAATATTTCACCCAATGCTACAATTCTAGTGAAAAAAAAATCTTGAACCAAACTTTAATTATTTAAGTCTGTAGTTTTAAGGCAAAAAGTTTGTGTTCACGAGACAGACTAACAGACGGTCCACCTTTTGCCATATTTCTTTCAAACATTTATACGAGTTTGCCTTATAGTCTGCTTAAATTCACTCATACAGTTTTTATTTTTTGTAATTATCGTGTTCATTTTTATTCGCACAGATGGGCAGATTTCCTAGGAACGCATTACATTCAACATTTAATGGAAATCTTCAAGTTTCTCGTAAAGACCATAAACCATATAACATCCATCTAATTCATTGTGTTTGTCACATACAGACAGACAACACCAATTGAAACGTGAGTATTCGTCAAAATCTCGAGAGGGGATTTTTTTTTTTTTTTTTTTTTTTGCGATTACAATAGTTTCTCTACACTTCATAGAGAAGAAGTATGAAAGCGAACAGTTTCGTGTCATTATGAAAAAGTATGCAAGCTAAAGTAAATTATTTTTAGTTTTGAAATTACTAACCTATAAAGAAACTTTAATCATTTCCTAATTAGATCAAGATCTCGTTCCTCCTTTAGTTTTACACTGAATATTCGGTGGCATTATATAAGCTTGATCTAATTATGGATTCTTGAGTCAAAATTTTATCCAACGTTCAATGCCGCGGGCACCATTTGAAGTTTGAGTAACGAATTTAATCTAGATGGAGCGTGCTGTCTGGATGAAAATGTGTCTAGTAGAAGTGCTGTCTAGATGGAACGCTGGATGAAAATTTAATTTTAGAGCTGCCAGTTGCTCTTAACAGTGAAATAGTTGGTCAGAGAGGCGAGTTTCTTGTGATTTCTTTTATTTCTGATCATCTTTTTAATTATAGTTCCTTATAAGTTTGAAAGGGAAAGCATATGTATAATTTGCAAACAAAAGTTTCGCGAAAATCAAGCCTGACCAAAAACCGTTATGTTCTCAATTCCTGCTTTTTAATTTTTTTTTCAAAAATTAATCTTTACAAATTAAGACCATTTTTTTAATTCAATTTTCACCATTTTTTTTCTCTGAAAATTGCCTATTTCAATACCATTTGAAATTGTAGACATACATTTTTTTTTTGAATAAGTGTCCTCAAAATCCCATTCTGATTGATCCTACTTTTTGAAATTTCTTATCAAATTATTTCTTATTGAAATCTGATTACTTAACATTGTGAAATCCATTCAAACATGTAACAATAATTGTTATTAGCCGGTTTGAAATAAATGACGAGACTTCTTCCACATATAGAAGTTATATCCACACAAAAAACGAAGATAGCACATAAATCAAGGGACATAAAGATCTGCCTGCAGCACAGTGAGGCCATGGATGCAGAAAATACAAACAACAGCAACGATACTTCGCGCCTCAATGGCATCAGCACAATACTGGTTGCCAGGTACAATGGTATAATAAGTAAAAACAAAATATGATGGGACAATATGCAATTAAATAAAACAAAAATAATACTATAGTATATATATTATCAAAAAATACAAAAATATTCAAACAGATACGTTGTTCTATCACAGCATTCTTAGGAGGGGAGGTGCAGAACCATTCAGTTCAAGTACTCTATTCACTCAGAGTAAAAATGTTAAAGGAAATAGGCGCGTAAATAGGCTTAACCATTGATAAATGAGTGATCACTGATGCCCATCGACCGTATTAGAAAACACGATTTGACACTAATTTGCTCAAATTTGTTATTTTCCATGCCAAAAGAGCAAGCTGAATGCAGCCCGTTAACTCCGAATTTCGAACTCGCTGAATTCGGCGTCTCACAATTTGGCTTTCAAGTTTCCATTTACTCAGTATACAACAGAAATCGTTCCAGCAGATTATTTTGAATTGTGGTTTATTTTTCAATAAACTTCTTTCCATAATGATTTTTTTTGATCACTTAAACAAATAAGTATGCATATTATATGTAATGTTATCCCTCAATTTAATTTAAATCCTAATTTATTTCCTAGTTTTCATTTTAAATTTGCCAATTTTAACTTCATTTTAAAATGTCCTTTTATTTTCTAATTCAATTCCCACTTTTTATTCAACTAATTCTAACTCGCGTAACAACAATGCTGACTCCGTGATTTTGATGCCTTGAGAGTACGGATAAAAAATCCTTAAAACCTAAGCATCTTTTTAAAGGGTGTTTAAAATTTCCTCGACTACGTCGACATCTGTCAAAGAAATCCTTATCAGAATTCCTTAAATAATCTTAAGACATTAATTAATTTTAATCTTAAGACAAATCTTATTTTTTTGTTCTGGTGTTGTAATGGAGACTGGATACAATTAAGACAAGCGTAAAATAAATTAAATACAAAAAAAAATTCTTTTCAGCCAAGCATTTGCAAAATTACATTTACATATTATATAATTATATAATTCTATATAAACTGATCATAGAAGGATGTTCTTCCGATTTCTAGAAGTGATAAATATGTGTTGCTATGAGCAAATACAAACTGATTTTCATAAACAATTTCAATTGGTAATTCCTAAGTATTTCAAAAATTATTTATTGAAATGTTGAAAAAATATAAAATTAATTTTAAATTTTTTTAAAAGATGATTTTTACTCCAATAGAAGAAGCGTGTATGTTTTAATAAGAGAAAACTTAAAAATTCATAATTAAGTACAAAGCATTCAATTCTTATTTTAGAGAGACAAAGTCTTTTCCAAAGTGAAAGAACTTTTTGTATTCCCTTCACTTAAAGACCTGACGCTAAAAAAATTTCTCGGCACTGGTTGGTTGTAACGGCAACCAAAATGCACCAAGAAAAAATTTCGCTAATTTGGTGATTTTAATCATCAAACTATATAGCATGTGATTCACAAGTTCAAAATTTTCCATAATAAATAATAATGCCCTTGAGAATATTTTTTATAATTTGGTGAAATTTTTTCTTGGCGCATTTTGGTCGCTGTTAAAACCGAATTGTACCTTTTTTTTTCCTTTAATTAAACAACGGCATGTTGACGACACTGATGTCGTTTGTTTTTGATAACCTGATCTAAGCTACCTGCGCATCAGTTTGCGAATGCAGCAAGAAAAGTAAATGCGACATCCATTTTCACGTCTCCAACACTTTTATCCTTTTCTTTCATTTTATCTTACAGCACAACGGTGAAAAATGGCATTGTCGATGACAAAAAGTTAAATAATGGGAGCTGAAGGAAAATAAATCATGTTTCAGAGTCCATGAAAGGAAAATAAATCATATTTCAGAAACCCCTTACGTGAAAAAGTAGCTTTCAAGACATGCTTCCATCAAAATGGCCAAGTTCTGTAAGAATCCGATTTTAATCTCTTTTGCTTATACAATAAAGCAAATGATAGGGTCTCTTCGAAACTCGCTCGAGTATTTTTCAATAAAGGATTATCTCCCTTACAGCCCTCATCAAAATTATAGATGCCATTAAAGAACTCAGCTTTTTATTTTCAGATTTCGCCATCTGAACATTTTATGCTTTGCAGTACAATAAAAGGAAATTGAGCATATATTTCAGATATCTTCTTATCGGTGATCTTCAACTGACCAAATGAAACCAACCTTTTTTTGACCAAAAAGGTGTCCGAAATGAAACAAACACTCGCAAAAAATAATAAAATTTTAGTTACAATATCACATACCAATTTTAATTTATCTAACCAAATAATTGTATTTTTCAACTATCGCATTCACATGCTTGCGAATGTACATCTCGACAGATAATCTGTCTCTTAACAGATTTGAATCAAAATTTTGACTTAGCAAGTACAAATTTACACTTAGCATGTTAAAAATGTGTACCAAATTTCATCCATTTAGCTGTTTGCATTTTAAATAGTGTTTATTTGCACTCATACAGACGAAATCCTTAAGGATGTATTTCTTTCAAAAAATTAAAATCTACAAAGATGATATCATGTCAGATTTCATTCTCCTAATTCAAAGATATTTTAAATTGTATACACAAACAGGGCAAATTTAATTTCAACCAACCGTAGTAGTCTCTTCAAAACTTTCTCGCATACATTCTAATGAAAGTGTTATCCCAAAGAACTCTGTTCATAGCATTAGCGTACAATAGTTAACGAAAAATTAACATTTGGCATGAATTGTTAAATCTATTATGTGAACCATGGTGAGTTTTTTTGGCGATTAATCCCCGGCACGCATTTAATAGTATCCGAAAATCGAGTTTATGTTTTAATCGCGTTATTCTCAACCGAAAGAAACAAAACTTTGGCAGGGAGCTACTTACTCTCTCATGGTCACAAGATCACATTCTGAATTTGATATATTTAAGTCAGTGCGCTTTTGCGTTATCGCCTCTACATGGTTTTGAAACGTGCACCCCTCGTTGCATCTGCCAAAATTTGACACTGTAGATGTTAAATCTGTGTATTGAATTTTATCTGTCTAACTCTCTTGAATTTACATTAGCAAAGCCGGACAAATAGATTTCTTTTGAAGGGATTTTGCACAATATATGATAGGAATCTCCAAATGTGGTGCAAGAACTATGTACCAAATTTCATCTATCTGTCTATTTCAAAATGTATGAGTTATATTTCTCCAAAATACACAAATGTAATGCTGAAAATGTGTTTTTCGAGATACAGGGAAATTTAAAAGTGAAGTGATATAAAGAGAATACATATATAAAAAACAAAGAGGATAATAATCATAAACTGTCTGCTCTGACCCATCGAAAGATACATGGAAACACTTGAATGAACGGACTGCCGCGACAGCAACACTGGCGGGAGCTGTGGTTTAGTCCTAAGGGCCATCACCGCCAGCGGTACAATCTTCCCTTAGGAAGTACGTCCCGTCGTCGATGGAAGGAGCCAGACCCCACCTTTTCGTGTAAATACAGGAGTGACGAGAACCAGCCACGTTGTCGGAAGCTTCTCATCCTAAATAACGAGGTAAACTCCCCCCCCTTGGGACAAAGAGGAAAATAATGGAAAGCTATATAAAAATATAGAGAAAGAACATAGAAAAACAGTTAATTTTTTTGACAATACTTACTCAAATCTTCGCATATGGGAAAGTAAAAGAAAAAAAAATGTATGAGATTAGATCAAATATAAAAAAAAAATGCTTCATTCAAGCTGTAACTTATCAGATCTTAAAAATGTCAAATAAAAATAAATGGAATGTCAGGATTATTATTAAAACGATAGAGAAAAAGAAAGACAAGGTGAAGGGTTGAGAATCTGCGACTTTTTATTCTGAATCGTATCGATTACACGAGAAAGGAAATTGATCTTCTAACCCACAGCACCGGATTCCTTTTCATATTTTGCGGATATTTTACAGGAGAGTTCGGGGAGGGAGGGGGGGGGACAGAAATTCATTCCACCACGGTGTAAGAGCAGAGTGGGAGAGGTATAAATTCCTTCTTCCGCAGTCGAAATCAGGAACATCCGTCATTTCTGACAACCGATGTTTTTCAGTGGGTGTTACGACAGAAGAGATGAGGGAGGGAAGGCGTGCAGAAGGTTTTCATATTGGCTGCGGGGGTTGATGTCAAAAGGGATGAACAGGGTCGTGTAGACAGAAAAAAATTGTGAAAGATGTGTCGTGTAGACGGTTTTTTTTTTTCTCCTTGAGAATGCATGAACGACAGAAGGGGTAAAGCATTTTCGAATCGCATGTTTGGTAGGAACTGCTGGAAGTGGGGGGGGGGCAATGATTTGAAAGAGGCAAATAAAAGTTACTTGAAAAATATATACTCTAGCATATGACTACATTTGAAGAAAACAAAACTTCTGTTTTTATTTCTTTTCTATACTTTGAGATTGCGAAATAAGAAGCACCTACCGTTCGTTTTAGTATCCCGAGACTACCACTTTTGAATGATTCTGCCCCGCTACCGCGGTTTGGAAGGATGAGCACATTTCCGAAGTTCTTCGTCATTCTTTGACCTTCATTTGCACCCAATGACATATTTTTTCGTTCATTTTTTTCCACGTGTATGTGAATGCCATGTCGTTCTTGACCTTCATTGACCTTGACCGTTCTTGACCTTCATTTAAAATTGCATATTGATTGCTTATGTAGCTAAAAAAAACTATCAGAAGTGGCACGAATATTTTATGTAATATATTAAATATGGCTGGGATTATTGAGTATTGTTAATCTCAAAATGTTATCAAAAATTCAATAACAAATTAAAAAAAAAGTATTTTAACAAAAAAATATTATTTTAAAAAATAATAAATTTGAGAATTAAAAAAATCTTCCATTTATTCATCGTCATTTAACATAGTGCGTAACGTAGTTTAATGTAACATAGCAATTAACCTTTTGTAGGCTCCTCACAGTAAATAATTGTTCAAATATATTTTATTGTGAATTAAATTTCCACGATGTTATGAATTGTCCTCACGTTTCAAACCTACAAAGTTCGCATATCGTTTGCGATCACCTTATTGGTCCCCGCTTATCCGAAAGAGTAAGAACTTGAAGATCGGCGGGGAGAGGCCATGACCTTATTGTTAAATCTCCTTTCATCTTTCCTCCCGTCCCTTTTTTAACTAAATAAACGCATCTTAAGGCATGTGCAAAATCGAGGAGTATTTTCGAAGACGAGAAGGAGCAGTGCTTGAAAATCATAGAAACTGAACATACCTGAGCTAGTTTTCAATTTTGGAACACAATGCGACAGTTGAGCAATTATAAAAATTGCAGAAACTGTAAGTAAAACT
Organism: Argiope aurantia; assembly: GCA_026543865.1. Lineage (NCBI taxonomy): Eukaryota > Metazoa > Arthropoda > Arachnida > Araneae > Araneidae > Argiope > Argiope aurantia. Next base: position 541,926 of record JAPMOR010062154.1, on the reverse strand, counting down.
TAAAAAGTGGGTAAGAAAAGTTATGCTTTTTCATTTAATTAATTTTATTTAAGAAATTAAAGATTTATTAACAGGATACGCCTATCCATATGAGGAAATCTCGGAAATTTATTTTCGACATGTAAAACTAAATACGAGATTTAATTTCTTTGAATTTTATTCACCGCGTTATTGCGTTTACAAACCTGAGAGTGTAAAAATCAACACATTTGATACGGATCAACTCCTCGGATATTAAAAATGTGTACCAAAATTTCATTCATCCAGCTCTTTGTTTTGTAATCATCGCTCTTATTTTCAATTTCACAAAATTATTCTGAATGCATTTCTTTCAAATCTTTATACTCGATACATACAAATAAGGTTCCTTCTCTTGGTAAGTCTCGTGTACAAGGGAATAAAAAATTATTGTTGTTCTATATTCACTATTAAATATCAATTCTACATTCACTTTTCAGGTCAGATCCAAGCGAAAAGGGATGCCATTATGTCGATGGATAGAACTTGAAGCCTTAAACGTCTGCGAGAAAATATTAATCTCAATCAGATCAAGTCTAGCTTAATATTCGATTTCACAATAAATGCGTAAATATATGAATAATGGACCTGCGATCCTCGATGTTAACTGTAGCCATGGGCTCGGTGATCTATAATTATTTAATATCTTTCCAGTAAACTTTAGAATACTTACATATAATTTAATCATAATAATCTCAAGATTGGAAATTTCTTTAAATGAATTCCTATCTATTTGGATTCCTGAACGGATGGATTAATTAATTAGATAATTCATTAGTGATATTCGATTATTACACACAAAAGTTGTAAAATACAAACTAGAATCTATGATTGGGTAATAACACATCAGCCAAAAGAAATAGTTTTCATCACAACGAACATTCTTTTTTCCTCCTATATTATTTATTCAATTATTGAGAATCCTATTATCATTAAACACTTCCCCTCAGGGATTAGATGATTTTTTTTTCTCTCTTTTGGGTCCTCTCCGAGTTTGAAAAAGTTATACTTTTGTCTTATGGTAGTTTTAACAGCTATATTATATCGTGTTTTTCCGAAAATACGGCCTTATCAAAAATTAAACCCTAACGCAGTCTTTTTAGGAACAAAATAAATCATAGATAAGAACAAAAACTGTATACGTTCCTTGGTAACTACTGAATGCCCAAGCAACAAGCAAATACAACACAAGAGCACATTTGTTAAAGATCAGATGTGGAAACCATTCATTATAATCTACTTCCTTTACTCAATAGATTTAAAAAGAATAATATCTTAATCATCAGGTAAGATGAGATGAAAAATAGAAAGAGATATTCCATCGACAACAGAAAGTTGTAGGAGACATCCGGTGTAGGAATTTCACACCTCTCTGTAAAACTGGATCTTGGAATAATCCGTAAAAAACCATAACCTCAATCAGCAGATGAACTACGACAATGCTAATTAAGTTCGCGTGAGGTCGAAAACCGAGTCGGAAAATATCAACTTCGAATGATTTGTTCGAAGAACTAATGTTGGTTTGTTATTAATTCTAATCTTCAAGCATTTGCACTTGCAGTGGGGCCACAGTAAAATGTTCTCACTAACTATGCTTAATCTGCCTACCTGAAATCTCAATCCGTTTTTGTGATGAGTTCATAGCATCATAAAAATGGAGGAATTTCCCCCTTCAACAATATGAACTGCCATCCCTTCACCTGTTTCAAAAAGATTTTCTATCCTAATAAAACATCTCCTGAAAAAAAGCCCTACTCTGCTTTTTGGGGAAAAAATTATACTAAGATCTTCGTCATTTCCTGAGAAAAACAGTATTAACAAGATTTTAAAGAGTTTGGAACCATGTTAATTGTCTCTAATCTGTTTCCAGCAAATCGGGAAACTGATTTATTTGATCTTTTCAATAACTCCACTGGAAATGAACATCAAAACTTATTTTACGATAATGACTGTTCTAGCATCCAGCCGGATTTTTGACCAGATACGTTATATATAAGCAGAAAAAAGTTGTATTTCAGTAGAATTATATTCAAACTATATTTTGTATTGAAAACATTTGTTATTTTTTGGGGATCTTTAAATTACATATTTATGCACGGTATTTCATTATGGTATAAAAACTAAATCAAAAATACAATACTTCAACTATGACAATTATGTTCAGGTTACAGACGAATTTCAAATTTGTCCGCTTGTTGTAAAGAAACAAAACACAGAAAACACACTTTCTGCTACACACAATATTGACTGATACAATGAAATTAAACAATCAGTTTTTATTTTTTTATTTTTGGCGTTCTAAGGATGCACGTAAAAGGGAATCCCATTTAGGGAATATGTAAAAAGAAAATGGATTACCATTTAGGGATTCTTAACAGCTAATGGGTTAATATGAAAATGCTATTAGTTGTGCAATACTGTTACTCCTGTTTGGAAGTAAGCTTTTTCTTCGTGAATACTAAAAAGTAAATAGGCCCTAAAATTTGATTTACCTCTCCATTTCTGTTTTCTGCAAAGCTTGAAATTAAGTATCTGAGAGTAGCACGGAATGTTCTGTTAATACGACATCCTGGTGGTTTCAACATTAGTTGAAATATTTGCCAAAAAAACTTACTCTATAGTGAAAAAAAACAGAGCCCGCAACGAATTGAATGTTTTCAATGTCCTCTCTCGCCGATGAGATATCCATCTCTGTGTGCTTGTCAACGCAGAGCGATCATTCTTGTTTTAATCTCACAAGTTTATGCTCTCCTTGCGCAGTTATTGACTGGAATAGTCTCATTTTTTAAAGAAATACAAGGGCTACTTTGGGACGGACATCGTAATTTTGAATCACCGTCAGATGACGAGGACGACACCTAAGCTGACGATCCCTCTCCAAACTTACGTACCACACCAGCGGGAGGACGTCTGGTCCCAACGGATTTAACGTGCACCAGACCGGCTTACACGATGCTTCTTCGGTGGAATCGGGTCTCAAGCATTAATAATCTATTATATTCTAATATTCTATTCATCTAATTATATTCTTAAACCATTTTATTAAATTTAAGTGCTTTAATTTTTGTTAGTAATATTTTGTAAATGAATTTTTAATTTCGTAATTCTTAAAATTTTAATCACTCTCCGAATTTCCTGATCTTTGAAATTTTGTACAGTAATGGGTTCCAGTGGCAGAGAATTATTTTTATTTCAAAACTAACTTTTGTATTTACCGCTTTATTTTAATAAGTTTTGATTCCTTACAAAAAAAAGTAAAGTAAGGCAAAAGAATCGATAAAGACGGATCATAAGATTCTTTCTTACTATATCGGCAACTGGATGAAGGAAATAAATGGCCATTCTATTTTATATTATACTGCGCATTTTCATTGGTTTATTATGGTAACTAAAAGGAAAATTTCCCTTCTACAGCAATAAAATAAGGGTATACAATTTCAATTTAGTTCCAAGAAAGAAAATTTGTTTCCGTTATTAGAAATTTCAATAGCTCAGCTTGATCAACATTGAATTATTTATAACTTCTCAAAGATGACATTGTACGAAAAATGAGAAGAAAACAGATTTCTACATTTTGAAATAAATCAGAGAAGACTTTGGTTTGTTTTACTTGCCACAGAACTCTAGGACGATTGAAAGAGTTTCATCGATATTTTCCTAAATCAGGCAATTCCTTTTTTCTAGGCGAGTGAAATTTTGAAATTGTATAACGAATAAATAAAAAAAAGATTGTATTTATACATTTTATGATTATAAGGCTTTGATTATGGCATCCAAAATCCCAACATATTGGATGTTTTATCTGAAAATAATTTAAACTTTATTAAATGGCGCCCAGACTTTTGCTAAGATAACCACAGAATACACAGTTAAAATACATGCATTTTATATTTTAATGACAAAATATTAGATTTCACTTAAAAAAATTATTTGATGTATATTGATGAATACTGATTTTCAAAAATTTTCAATACAGTATTGCAGAAGATAAGAAAATGATGGAAAAAAATTCTTTTTGATTTACTAAAAATGTGATTTTGGGTTTCCTTTTGTTCAAATTGACATATCAGTTATATTAGTAAATAATTAAATAGACTTAGGGCTGAAAGCGTGGGAAATAATAGCAATAAAGTAAAATTTGAAAATTAACATTTCTATTAAATATTTGTGAAAGAAATATTTTTTTTAAAATACATATACAAAAATTCTTCTTTTTTTTTTCAATTTTCTGGAAATTAAAACAAAACTCGTAAAAACGCTGAAGACAATCACCTAAGAAAATGACTCCACAATGGATACCAAAATAAAGAAAATTCTATAATAGCCATTAAAAATTTAAATATGCTGCAAATGAGAATAAAAATTTACATGAGGATCCTGCTTTTACGATTTTTATTTTTTTATTGAAATTCTAGAGGTCAGAGAGCGATTTCCTGCTTTTACTTATATTACTAAAAGCAGATATTTTTTTTTATAAAAATAAATCTTACTTTATTAACATCCGTATCCACCCACGTTTCATCATTAAATCCAGGAAGCTAAATGCATTTATGCTTTTCATGTCATTCCAAAACTTGCTTAACTTACATTTTTCTAATTATAATAATTGCATCGAGTAGGCGCCCTCTTTTGTAAATATCGCTGCAAGGCAAATTTAATGGATTATTGAAAACAATTACTCCAGGTGACATTGCAGATGACATAACGAGCCACTGAATACAATAATTATCCTTGATGACCGGAAGAAAGAGGAGATGTAAATTGCACCAAATGAGCAAAAATAGCCAAAAATATTAAGAAAAAGAGGCGACAGTTTGTAAAGGTGAGGAATTTTCTCTTCATAATAACGAATTTCCAGACGGCGGTTGCTGAAATTCAGTGACAAGATTCTTAAATAGACGAATAATTTATTGCCTGCAATCTCTTATCCTTTGTAAAAATCGACACATTCAATTATTGTTGTCAGAAGTTGAATAAGAATCTTACGATTTATTTTTGTGTTGGTTTTATATTTATAGCAAGACCATTTAAATCCAAAAAGAAGTTCAGATTGAAAAAAAAATGTTGTTAATTAGAAACTCAATTTTTTTTCAAACCAGCGGGATTAGTTATATTAACGTCCCGTTTTAAAGCAACACGAGGGCTATTTTGGGACGGATTTCGTCATTTTGAACCGTAGTCAGATGTAGAGGACGACACTTGGACTGGCACCCTCCTCTCTACACCACACCACACCAGCGGGAGGACGTTTGGTCTGGCGGGTTTAAAGTGCAACAGACCCCCCTTCCCCTCTTCGATGGAAGCGGGTCTCGAACCTGAAACCGTACGGCTCACGAGACGATACCTTACCACCAGGACACCGCGGTCTTCAAACTAGCGGGAGTGGCCTCTCAAAACTTTCTCGTAAACTCTCGAATAAACTAATCATACCAGAGAACGCTTTCTATGGCACTTGCGTACAACATTTACGAAATGTTAATTTTGGGCGTGAATAAACCATTTTTACTAAATCTATCGTGTCATCCATCTCGAGGCTTTTGGCGATTAATCCATGGCATACGTTAATAGTATCCAAAAATCGATTTTTTTTTTTTTTTTTTGCTTTAGACCCCTTTTTCTTTAGTCTGTTAAACAAATGACACAAAACTGCACTTGTAGTCGCCACGTTCCATACTAGATGTGATATTTTTAAAATTCTTCGTGTTTCTATCGTGTTTACACATTTCTGAAAGTACATACCGAGAGATGGTCAATCCCTTGTTGGATTTGGCTCAAAATTTGATAAGTGTCCACACTATAGATGTAAAAATGCGCACTGAATTTTATTTATCTAGCTTTCTCCGTTTTGCAGTTATGTTAACATTTTGGGAACAGCCCGATAGATTTCTCCTGAATGGATTCGGCCCACATTTTAATAGAAATCTATAAATTGAGTGTAGAGACAGTATACCAAATTTCTGTTGTCAATCTCAAAGCGGTTTTTTAGTTATCTTTGTCAGACAGACAGACATTTTTTCAAAAATGTTTTTCGAATTCAGGGAAGTCTAACACGGAGATTCGTCAAAGCCTCGGGCTCGAATATTTTTGGCGATTATTGCAGTTTCTCTATACTAGGTATATGAGAAATTAATCTGTGTGGCAGATAAACAACTGATACCACAAAAGCAGAGAAAAATGTTTAATATTTTTTTATTAAATTAGTATTAAAACATTGCAGTTCGAGATCAAATTCGAATTGAGAGAGGGAAAGGAATTCTAATCCTAACAGATGATTTTTCTGTGGCTACAGTAATGTCAAAAATAGACTCGGATAAGTCCGTCTAGACGATCTGTCACAGATTAATTAATTTATTGTAGAAAATATCATGGACATAGGTTGAATGCTTAAGAAATAAAAAAATAGTATTAATTTATATGCAAATATATATTAATAACCGAAGTGTTGCTTCTTTGCAACTGATCTTTTCTTACATTCAAGAATACTCAAATCAAAATTAATCACTAATATTGAATTGAAACAAACTGTAACCTATTTAACAGAAGAAAAAAAATACAATGATAAATAGAAAAATTTTAAAAATTGCTGGAAGAAAATATTGGAAATGAAATTCAATTTGAACCCTTAAAGTAATAATACAATTAATTAATTAATGTATGAAAAAGTAATGTAGGACTCATTTTAACTAGTTTTGTTATGTACTCATGCTTAGTTGTACCCGAATACCGATAACTCAATTTAAACATACAAAAAAAACCCTCGACTGCCACATGCCAAAACAGAAATTACTATTTCGCAACCAATAATTACTGAGACTGAAAGGGCGGGGATATTTTTAACCCCTCCCAATGTCGCAGATGGCTGAACATGAATATATGTACCGATTCCAATTCTACTCACTGCTGTTAAATCAAGTGACTGCAAGAATGGCCCGTTCACACGCCATCCACCTATTATTGACCATTTACACATGTGCTGTTCGCATTTCAAACAGAAAAATCAAATAGTTATTTCAAAAGCAAGGATATCAAATAAACATATACTAAGATAATTCACTAGATCTAGTGCCCTTGTGTCAAACAGCAAGTAAACTATTTTAATTTCTAAACATTGTTTTGATGAGAGAACAGATAAAGCTCTGGAAGACCTCTCAGGCATTAAAAAAATGTGCCCCACCCTTCTTCATATCAGTAAGAAAATTCATTTTTATTTAATAAAAAAAAATTGAAATAAAAAAAGCTGAAATAGGCCATTTAATTGTGGTCACCTTCAAGAGAATTGGCTTCAGAAGACGACTATAAACCAGGGTGAGTGGTCTTCCCAAAACTTTCATAATTTCTAATAAAAAAAAACATCCTAGAGAAAGCTTTATAAGGCATTGGCGCACAATAGTTATGAAATATTAACTTTTGGCGTGAATTTAGCATCCTTCCTGAATGTATTGTGTGATCTTGGGTAGTTTTTTTTTTTTGCGATTAATCGGTTTTGCGTTATGCGGCTAATAATATTTGAAAATCGAATTCGTGTTCTAGACAGAATTTTTATGAACCGATTGAAACCAAAATTTTACACAAAACTGCAATTGTGGTCTCAAAATCGCATACCAAATTTGATATACAGCCAAACATCGCTTAACGTGCACCTCGCATAACAAGCAAAACAAATTGGAAAGAAGCGACTCGCTTGACGAGCGACGTTTTGCAGAACGAGTGGCGAGGAGACACCGTGATCATACATGCTGGATTCAATTGTATCATTCTGTGTTGAACACTTGTTTGAAGAGAACCCTCATATCCATATGGATGAAGTTTTAACCGGATGATGTTTTCTGTTACTACTTCGAAGGTATGTGAGCCAGAGCTGAGGAAGCCAAGATTATGGAGAGAAAAGTGGATCGCAACGACACCTATGAGATGGTTGAAGAAAGCAGCCACCGAACAGAATTACCGAAGAACACATGGGTCGTTCTCTGTCACAGCAAAAGGCTGCGGAAGAGATTTGATCAGAAGATATTTGATTTGGAAATAATGAACTCAACAGAGCAGCAACCTTCCAGTGAAATAAGGAGGATGCTCCAAGATTGTAAAATTATTTTATTATCCGTTGAGAAGAACGTTGTATCTCATTTTCGCCAAATTTTGAAACGTAGATAAAGATAAATGTCTTAGATAATTTTTTATAAAGAACACATATATTAAAAATAATAAACTGCATTATTATAAAATTGTTTGAGTACTTTTTTCGGAACGATACGCATTGTCCTATTTTACATGGATACCTATCGAAAAAATTGTTTCTCTTAACAAGTGTTTCGCATGTAGAGTAAGAACAATTAATGCTCCTTAAAAAAAAGGTTTCATTGTATTCAAGTCATTGCGTTTTTTTTTAATTATCGTGTTTGCATGTTTCTAAAAGATATTAGATTATTGATATTGAATCCGTGTACCAAATTTCATCCATCTTGCTTTCTTCGTTCTGAAGCTATCGTGTTATTTACAATCGAACAGCCGGACAAAAAGATTTCCTCTGAATGGAATTTGCTCAAATTTTGATAGAAATCTACAAATTAAATGTAAAGGCCTTATACCAAATTTCATCAGTCTACCTCAACACGTGTTATTTTTGTTCCAGAGAGACAACGGACATACATAATCCAAAAAATGTTTTTTTTTTTTTTTTTTTGAAATCCAGAAAGGTCAGAAACTTGAAAATTCGTCAAAATCGAGAATTTGTATTTTTTGACGATTACTATACTTTCTGTACTAAATTCACGAGAAAGTAAATAAAGTAAAAGACCCAATTCATCGTATTTAGACAGGAAACTCATAAAATTATGGATCATGCTGTTATTCAAGTGAATTAGACAGCTTGAAAAATAATACTACGAATAATAATCTGAAATTTAAACGATTTGATTTTTTCGGCGCAATGGATTTGTATTCTCGAATGATAAGCTGATAAAATAAACTAAGAATGCGTTGTTATAGTCAAATGTGCTAACTAAATTAATGAGCACATCAATTCGTAAAACAAGAAAAGTGAAAATATCTTTTTAAAGTTGATTTTTAATTATTTGTTTCCTATCTGAGTTCAAACTTCTTCTTAATATCTGCGACACAAAACAAGAAAAAAAATTTTCATTTTTGTTTATTCTTATTGGCTTAAATATATAACGTACCATTCAAGTCTTAATTTGGCAAGAAGCCAAAGTGATATTTTTTTTCTTTCTTTCTTTTTTTCTTTAATTTTTTTACGTAATTTAAATTCTAGAAGTATCGTTTGCTGTGAACTTTCTAATTTTACTGTCTCTCAACGAGGACGGATAGGATTTTCATTCAATTACTGGTTCAAACATCTCTCTTTGCAAGTTCAAAATATGATACGATCAACACGAAGAAAGAACCTGTAAAATCAGTAACATTTGTTTTGCTTTGATATTGATTTATCATAAAAATAATAACCAGAAGTTTAACGAACAACCAAAATTATAATAGCTTATTGTAGACAGTGATGGAGTTATGCATTTTGTGGCTCCAGTCAGTTCACATAATGAAACTTCTCTTCTGAATACTGGCAAATTTAGTCAACAAATGTTAAATTTATCACTGTGTTAATGCTTTATTTCAATTTAATTTTCATTTCAGTAAATTTTTAAAAATATATAGGCTTTTCATTTAATTAACTATATAATTAAAATTAAATTAATAAAAACTTAAACACGTTCGAAAAAAGTTAAAACATCATTATAAAATGGTATTTTAGTAGACATGTTCGAATCTCCTTTCACCTTCCAGCCAACCTGACCTCTATTCCTATAGCATTCTGCCTGTAAATTAGATTAATGCTGTTACTTCTAAGGTTTCCGCCAAAGATAGTGCCCTCTACGATTATACACCCTTTGCCTGCCGTTCGATACCCCGCTGCCTTCCATCCAACGTACATTGAAATTACTATCGCGGGTGTTTGAGCTGTTGTAGTGACATTTCCCGTCAGTAAGAGGACCCGCCATCTCCGTAAAGTTTCCGGCTGCTCCATGCGCAAATTTGGCCGCCGCCTCCATTAATTGATAATCAAGTTCAATTACAGTGAACCCTAAATAGGCTCACTTAATCGATTTTCGGATGCCGGGTGGAGAAAATCGTATTAAGAACACAAAGAATCGATTATTGCCGATATAGATATCTGCATGCTCTATTGGATCATTCGAAAGACTGTCTCAAAATTCATTCACTGCACAGTATTTACGATTAGAATTTGTCCTTACAAAAAGTATTAATATTGCATCGCATACATGTCATTTCATGAATAATAGCTGCAGTAATGTCTGATTGATTCAGAAAAAAGGAATATTTTGTAGAATATATTAAGGGAGTGCTAAAGTGTACACTAAAAAAATAACTATTTTGATATTTGAACCTAGGTAGATGCATTTTTATAGTTTTGACTCGGCTACATAAGTCGTTGCATTCTATAGGTCAAGAGTTTTACATCACACAAATTTCATAAAGAAAGTAAATCTAAAAATATTACAAAGCTTTTTTTTTTTTAAAAAAAAAGGTTTGCTTTTTTTTATTAAAACATTAGTTTGTGTTAAATTTTTTTTAAAAAAATAGATTAATTTTATATTGTTTTTTATTTATTTTGATTTAATATTGCTACAAAATTGTATTTGAAAATTGTATTCATTTGAAAAATGTGCTAAAATTAAGGAAAAAAATACAATGAAAAAATGAGTATCACCGAAAAGCTTTTCTTTTTAAATTTTAAAGTGACGTAAGGATGGTTGAAATGATAATACACTAGTCATTGAAAAGAAAAAGTGTATTGATTCATTTTAAATAAGAATCGCATTGAAATGGTGAAATACGCTTTCTTCGTGAGCATCTATTGTTCACGATACAAATTATAAATAGCATGCAGCTTACTGGCATTATCTGTATTCTTTTTAATGTGCAATGACTTAAATTTCCTCCATTAAACATCAGATGAATGTTTGACCATTTCCACAAAGTAGAGCAGTATAATTGTTACGTACTTCATGAAAGAATCGTTTATTCTCTTCTGGGGGAAGTAAGTGCTCTCTTCATCTTTGACATTTCGTGGACAAACGACTTTGGCCTTGAAAAAGAAGATTCAGTTCATTCCATAACACCCCACCGGTGAAGCACTCTATTTTTTTTTTTCGCAAGTATCGTTTGCCGAAGCGATACAACCAATCTTATAAAGAATGCAACAATACTTGAAAACAGTTTTATTATAATGAAAAAGAAAAAAAACTTTCATATGTAAGACTCTGAAAATAAAAATCTGAGTACTCATGACTTTGCTCACATACAGAATTTTATACAACAGGATAATACCTTTATTAGAGGGTACATGAAAAAGATTTGGTGAAAGCATTCTTAGTGGGGTTTTTTTGTATTGAAACAAGTGTGTGTGTGTGTGTGTGTGTGTGTGTGTGTGTGTGTGTGTGTGTG
>JAPMOR010062154.1:397057-530423 GCA_026543865.1 Argiope aurantia | reverse complement strand
GTGTGTGTGTGTGTGTGTGTGTGTGTGTGTGTGTGTGTGTGTGTGTGCGCGTGTTGAAGCTCCGCTGGCCAGACTGTATGACATATAGCTACCAAATTCGGTATAATATTTTAATTATTTAGTCCTTTTTCCATTAAATATTATTATTAAATACAAATATTATTAAATATCTCAATTTTAAATGAGTTAAATACTAAAAAAAATAGACTGAATGCTGGCGTTCCTCCGCAATAATTTCCAAAAATATTTTTTGCAAAAATAAAAATGTGACACTATTTCAAATTGTAAACAAAAAAAAAATTTTCAATGATACCAATTTAATAATGAGAATTTTGCCAATTTTTTAAAAAAGTGTTTATTTTGCTTCATTTCTAACAGCGTATTACATAGTGGCCTATAATCGAAACAGATTCATTGCTTCATTATACGCATAATCACCCCATTTTCTTCAATTCTTGAAAACTAAAGAAGGATTCCGTTTACTTTCGTCGTAGTTTAAAAGATAAATTGAATAAAATGAAGCTCTTTTAAGTGAATGTAAGAGATACATCCACCGAACACTTCTATTATTAACAGCGCTATAATGACTCATCGCCATTAAAATGGTTCATTCATACAATAAACAGAAATTAAAATAAAACTAAATAACAGGGCTTTAATGTCTAACAATTGGGCGGAATCATGGACAGGAAGTATGTAAGTTATCCGAAATGAATATCACACTTATTTGAAATTAAATAAAATAACCAGTACTTTCGGTGGTCGCAGAGGAGACTATTTATTTAAAAAGAATGACTGCTTCTGTGGTCACTTCATTCTTTTTCTCTGTTTCTAAATAACAGAAATGACCACACCATTTTTTCAATATTTACTATTCCAAACTAAATTACGTTATATATATGATAAAAGTTTTACACGTAAAATAATCTTTAGTTAGAATGTTTCGATTATATATTTAAAAAATAATTTTGCTTAAATATCCTTATTTTTAGCTTAAAAAGGAACATATAAAATCCAAAAAGGTGAAATGCATCCGATTTTAATACAACAACTGGAAAAAGTGAATTATTCTAAACTAGAAATGTATATAGCAAACCAATATTGATAGTAACATTATGAGAGAATTAAAATTATAACACACTTAGCATAAATTATAGGAATGAAAACATTTACATTCTCATTCTTTCTTATGCTCCAAAGCTAAAATAATAATAATAGTGACTGTAAAATCATAGAAGTTTCTACGAAGAAAGTTGAGACAAAAATTAAAATCTTCATTTATGATGCTACCAAACTTACATCAAACTTCATACAATATACATTACAGGTCTAACTCTGTTTTTATACCTAACTAATGATATATATTACAGAAGATTTCGTTGACTTCAAGTATAAAGAAAATGCTAAACTCTATCGGAAGGCCATATGCATAATCACGGAACAGAGCATTATCTGCCAGAAATGGAAAATCGACCCTTTCTCACACCCTGTGAGGAGTGGGGTAGTGTGGGGTGGGGCAAACATTATTTTCAGCTTCGATCCGCCTCGGTATCTCGCCCCTTCCTGAACCCTGACGAGGTGTCCGAAAAAATTCCTGGTGGAAGAAGAAAACCGGGAGATGAGATCCATTTCCTTCCTTATAAATGGATGAAAGTCGAGTCTCGGATAGTAGTAACCGATTCCCCTGCAGTTGCTGGGCTGTACGAGTTTATGCTGGCAGTATGTACTGCAAAAAGTCGTCTTCACAAGGAACTAACAGGTTAACTTCAACTTAAAGCTCATTTAAATGGCACTTCTGGGATTCATCTTTGTTGAAAAGATAGGCTATTCGTAGCATTTTGTTTCAAGAAATTTACGGGTGCGCGTCCCCAAACAGTCAACTGTAATACACAGCGAGTCCACACAAAGTATCCGATACCTTATGGAAATCGGGAAGAGATTGACACGTTTTAAATGAATTAATTTTCAACCTAAGATTTTTCTCCTATAAACTGTGTTTCGGCACACAATCTAAGTCATTTTTACTTCTGCGTCAATGGATTGCTGACGTGTGTAGCACGTCAGTAGTGGCAGGTCTTCCACCAATCTGATGAAGATTCAACATTCGTTATAAGGCTTCAAACATATGGTACTGTACCCTATAATCGCAGTCTTAGAAAAGGGCTGTAATTTGTCATTTTTAATATTTTTTTTATTACAGCACTACATTGCAATTATTAGTGATGCGTTAATTGAAAGCTTGCAAGAGGCTTAGAGAGTCGGTATCCTGAAAACATGATTCAATCCCCTCTGTATCTTGAAGAAATAGAATTTAATTACACAGTTAATGATTATTGCTCTTTTAATAGATTTACAAAAGAGCAGCTCTACTGTTTCACTATCTATTTTTTTTACTGGTACTAAAATTTCATCTTAAGTCACTTCCTTCAATTGAGGTATTTGTTAATTCATAATGATGATTTAATGTTTCTTTTTATCGGATCAGAACATATACATAACGATGTTTTATTGATAAAAGTAATTCCATAGATGGGGCAAAAGGGAAAATAATTACTTTAAAAGGGATGGAATCTGTTATTGTTTCATCATCATCATTATCGCATTACAGGGATATTTACCGCATCGTGAACAAGTTAATTTAATTGATGACCCAAGAATATGAATGAACACTTTGAACAAATATTGCAAATAAAGTACTATGCTTTTAATTAAATGCCCCAAATTTACTGTAATATTGTTACAAATTTATAATATTGCTTTTCCTAGGTCATCAGGTAAGGCTCCTGGCAAAGAAGAAAGTTTTACAGATCTAGTAATGGATGCCAAGTCCCTACTCCTCCTCATTGGCAATACATTGAGCAACTCATTGGTACCTTGGTGACGACAAAAATGAAACTCCGGATTAATCAAACATCTTGGTGATCAATCCAACAGGAGGTCTCTCGTATGTTCTCGAACATTCGAACATCATGTATAGGAGGTAAACACTTTTTTTAATTTCTGGAACAAAAATATTTGCTTTACTATTACTTTTTTAAGTTCTACGTCTCTACCTACCGATGCCATTTTTCACGTTTAAAATACCTTTTTTACTCCATTTTAAATTTTTACTCGAAGGTTCACACTACCGAATTGGTACTGTCATTTGAAAATTTTCTCATTATAACCTAAAGTTGCACAACTGTTTCCCACGTCGCTCCTGAAAGCATATTGTAAAGCATGTTCCAAAATGAACGCAAGATTTAAATTTGTCCCCATTTGTACAGTAATGTGCTGACAATTCTAGTAAAAAATCCTTTGACGACTGATAGTTTAGGATTAGTGACAACGGAGCGTTACACGATAAAACAACGAGTTAAAGCAAGATTCGAATTAAATAAAAAGCAGTTTCTTTAAATTGTTATATTTTTATTTAATCGAAAAGTACGCATGATAGGACCTCCACGGTTTTGCTGGCACATTCGCACTCTTTTATTGAAGTTTTCCATAACCATTTTGCACAGATGGGAATGAATGTCGTTGCTGCAGCTTTGAATTTTATACTTCAATGCGCGCTTGCTTGTGATCTTGTTGGCAAATCACTTCAATTAACCCTATAAAACAATCCTTTAGAATTAAATCACGATCTAGAGGGCCCATTTTCAAATTTTCGAATTGTGGCTGCCAGTATTTTATTATTTTCGAAATATTGTTCAACAGTAATGTTTCATTTTTACTAACTCTAAACTATCAGCTGTTAAATGTTTTTTTAAATAGAATTGCCAACATCATGAGTTCCATCTTGCATCTTTGGGACACCCTTTATAATAGCTGCATTTCAAGTTTTATTCTCTTATTACGAGCGATCTGCTCGGCAGGGGAGCATATATCGGCAAAGTTATTCTATGATTATACAGTACACACATAAACAGGGTGGCACGATATGTGTTATATCCGGTACTAACAATCAACAAGAACGCTACAGCCCAATCTGATAACTGAATGGAGCTCTATCTTAATTTCCCTTCCCAAATATGTACTTAGACGTACCTCGAATAATCCTTTCGGCTCTGATAATATGACTCTCGCCAGTGAATGTCAGTCCCTAAATTAAATTTCGATACTGCGTTCGGCGCTCTGAGTCTGGATTACACCAAAATCCTTTATGATGGCATTTAATCGAGCCTGCAGCATTTAAACAGTGGAAATGGGGAAGTCATAATCGGATCAAACGTTGCCTGTTTGATTTGTACGAATATGCATGTAGCTTATGTGTTTCCGTCTAACCTGGTAGCCCTGGCAACGGTCGAAGTTCCTCATTATGCATATCTTCAAAGGAATATCATCTTTCATATGCTCTTATGGTAAATTTAAGATGGTGAGTTCCCTTAATACAGAGAAATACAGGAATATTATAGACAGTGTCAATTCGATGCATATTCTTAATAGAGTACGACACTCTAAACTTCCAGAATGTGGTATTATTATATAAAATTTAAACAACTTTCTGTTGATTTATATATCAATTTTAATGGGAGGGATTTAATGTTTTTTAACAAAATAGCCTTAATGATTATTGCGAAGATTTCATTATTTTGAATCAATATGTTATCAATTAATTTATTTATTACTGTGCTGAATTATTGATTTAAAGATTTAGTGCTTATTGGGGAAGCGATTTATTAATTTATTAATTTTATGATATAGTAATAAAAAATGTATTTTATTTTTTTTACTTTTAATTAATTTGTTGTACAATGGTAAATAATTCCTCTATTTGTAGTCATTTTGTTGCAACAATGTAACTTCATTTTTATCAGTTTTTTTAATCTGCATTATTTATTAAATTTTACAAGCGATTTATTTATTAAATATTAAGGTCGCCCCCCCCGGAGGTTCACCTCAGATTTTGAGTTAAGAACTTCTGGCATGGCGATTCGTTCTTACCTTCCTGGCGAGTACAGAAATGGTATGGAGTTTTCTATCACGGGAGTATCCTCCTGTAGGATGGGTTGCAACGTCACCGGTGATGGCTCTTAGAACTCATAGTTCCCACCTATTCTGTCGCAGATTTCCAATGAATCAAATATTTCGAATATCTACGGGTGAATCGAAGTAGCCACATGTGGTTATTAAATGTTAGTTGTTGAATCCAGAAGCATTATATCAGAAATGATTATTTTAATTTACATAACTTATTAATATTACATATTAATGCCACAAATTTCACAACTTTGTTATATTTTTAGAAATTTCGAACTTAAGACATGTTAAAACGGGTTTACCTATTGTAATTGCCTTTTCTGAAATAAGACTAGGACTATTTAGGACATCATTTGGAACTAACAAAGTTGCCTTTGTTATCTCAGAGACAACTTTTGAGATAATCAAGACGGCACCTTAGCTGGCATCTTGAAATCAAAATTTCTTTAAAACCAGTGGCAGAAAAATTGACTCTTTAAGTTATATTCGACATAGACCAAATCTAGGAGAAATGTTTTTAGCGAGTTCAACCAGTTACGTTTTGGATGACACAGAAACTAACTCCAATGACAAGACTCGTGATCGCAGTAACAGAATAGATATAAAGCTCCCAAAATAAAACCATATCAATATCTCACAAATTAATACTTAAAAATATTTTACAAAAGGAATTATTAACATCAATATACGAGTAAGAGATTAAAAACAAACAAAACTACAAATGAAGAGCTGGTCGCTAAAGACAGCTAATATCCAATGAGGCTAAAATAAGCAGATTTATATTCCAAATTTTTTTTACGCTTATGTTCATTAAAAAGAATTTTTACAGAATAAATTTTTATAAAATAACAAATAATTCCTGTAAGATGACTTTTCGGAATAATTTTCCATATAATGACATTAACTTCCTAGAAGGTATCTCGAGCCATTTTGCAGGAAATTATCTTTTACATAAAGGAATTAAGCCGAAGGAAATAAAGAAAGTTTCCTGCGCAAACTTGTGGGTCTTAATGAAGTATCGAATACGCCAATTACTTCTCGATCACCGGCAAATCGCAGAGAAATGGCGCAGAAAATTACCGTAAATGAAGGGGTAATCACTGCAAATATTTCCCTCATTCAGAGAAAGCGGCAGCAATTTTATGGATGAGAAGTAAGTGCTCGTAACATTGCAGTGACTTTCTAGTTTGGAAATTTGGCGATGCTATTCTTCTTAAAGACATTAGCGCCTCTTTACAGCTTGTAATTCGCTTTGTTTGAGAATTCACGAATATCCTCTTCATGTTTCATTTAGAGGAATAATGCAATCATTAATAGGGAAAACAAAAATTACATTATTTATCGATTGTTGGCGTCATGATACAACCAAGTATACCGGAATTTTTCAAACTCGAAACCTCTAGATCTCAGAAACGATAACTTTGTATTTCTCCAATTTTATTTAACACCAGATGTTTATAAATAAGTATCTCAACTTTGCACGGTTAATAAAAGAAAATAAAAGTATATTTGTCATGTCCGATGAAAAACAAATATAAACTTGTTATTTATCGGAAATTACAAGCAACAATTGAAAATTGAAAATCAGTTATCGTATTTACATGCTTCTGAATGTACAGACCGATAGACGGTTAATTACTAGTTGGATTTGCATAAAATTTTATAGGTATCTACACTATGCATGTTAAATATGTATACCCATTTTATACATCTAACTCTCTTCCTTTTAAAATTATCGCTGTTAATTCATATTTGAACAGTCGGTTATGCAACAACGGTTATTGTCCACATCAAAATATTTTATTGATCATGTTAAATTCCAGTTATAAATAAAAAAAAGTATATAAGAGCAAAACCCATTTCTGTAAGAGCAAGGTAAAATGAATATCCTTTTAAATCTTTTCTTAACAAGCAAAAATACCTCTTTATTTTAAAACCATGAAATTTTCGCAACCCATAAAGAATATGGCGAAGTATTTCTTTTATTTTCCACGCCAACTGGTTTCAGTAACAACAAATCACTTCCGCTGATTTTATTGCTGATAAAACTCGGTTATAAAATCAGTAGGAGTGTTCCTCCCAGAACTATCTCGCACATTCTCTAAACAAGGTGTTATCACCCTCTCCCTCTCTCCACATGAAAATAAAGAAATTTGTTCAAGGTCGTATATACCATGTGCATAAAACTGTCCACATCAAAACAGGGTGTTTTATAATTCTAAGGGGGAGAGAACGAATGCATTTTAGATGTCTTTTTGTAGGCTGATTCATGCCACAAGTTATCCTAGAGCAGGGATGGCGAACTAGAGGCCCGCATGTTATCAATGACACACGACACAATATTTTGGGCACGCTGCCGATCAAAACGATTTGCATTTTAGTTCAAAGTAACAAAGTTCACTATCACGAGTGAGCGCGAGGTGATCAGTGTTCATACTCTCATTGTGTACTAAGAGTGGTTTAACATCTCTTGATAGTGTGATAGTGTTAGTCACAAAAATAGTCAAATCGTCGCAGGCTTTTAATAAGCAAAATTGTAATGCTTTGCTGGGTGAAGTCAATTCGTTGTATATTGGCTTAAGGTTATAATAATGCTCACTGCTTGAGAAGCGGGATAATACTTCACTGACTGCTTGGAAGAAATCAGACTCTTTCAGCAAAATGATGAGTAAGTACACAATTGTTGAATGTTATATGGCTTTCAAAATGGATGTTTTTTACATACATGTGCCAACATTTCAATGAATTGAATATAAAGCTTCAAGGTACATATAAAACGATTCATCGTCATGATGGATCTCATTCGCGCTGTTGACGCTAAACTGTATGTTTTCAGAAACGATATTATTACAAGAAACTACAAGTACTTCCCAAACTTTAAATAAAATATCAAATATTTAGATGCACATGAGGAACCATACGAAGAAAAATGACTGAAGAATTTATTTCCGTAAATGATTCTTCAAATCAAGAAATTTTCAGGAGATTTTTTTTCAGTTCAAAGAATAATCGGAAACGCTCAAGTTTATTATGTACCCTGATGAGACTTCATTTGATAAACTGAACTTATCCCAATTCGATGGGTTGGAAATGGAAGAATTTGAAATGTAACTGATTGATTCTCAGTCTAGTTTTCAAGATGGAATCAAAAATTCATTGAAACGAGGAAAAAGTTGGAATGGATTGAAACAGAAACATTAATAAGCAATATAAGTAAAATGACAGTAACGAAATTTTGGGAACATGGAATTCGATTCCAAACACATTTAACTAATTGAAGAAGCTGGCTCATGCCATTTTAACCCTATTTTCATCTACCTTTCTCTGAGAGTCATTATTTTCAGAGATGAATAACATTAAAGACTCGCTCAGAAACCGTTTGGCAGATGACTTCGGTTCAGCCTGCATTCTGCTGAAAGTAACATCTTGCAGTCCTAATATAATATATTTTTCATCTAATCTGCAACGACAGAAATCACACTCATCTTACTTTAGTTTGAATGGCAAGCATAACTAAAAATTTTACTACCAAACAGTGCAAAATGTATTTTTGCTTAGTAAATAGTTTTGAGTTGTTAATATTTAGTTTTATTATTTTCTCCATAATCACAAATCAAAATTATTTGGGGGCACATCTGCGCCTCATTAAATATTCCTTTAGAAAAAAAAATGGCACGTTGATCCATAAAGGTTCACCACCCCTGTCTTAGAACCTCAACTACAATTTTAAAAACAAGAACACATACCAAATTTCATTTATCTAAATCGTTAGGTTTTCAGTCATCGCGTTTGCATTGCATGTGAATATGCAGACCAATAAATGGTCAACCTTCGACAAATGCGATTCAAAATTTGATACGAATCTAAATTTAATAGCATACCAAATTTCATCCGTCTAGCTCAAAACGTTGCGAGTTATTGTGTTTACAGATAGGCATAATTCAAAATTTCCCAAAAGGTTGAAAAGTGAAGATGAGTCAAAAATTCGAAGTCGAATATTTTAATTATTTTTTTTTTATAGTCTGTATTCGAGAAACCAAAAATTCTGCAAATTGAATGATATTATTACTGATCGAAATTCTTCTAACTCTATCTCAGTCAGGCAACTTTTAGCCTCATCTAACGAA
This sequence comes from Argiope aurantia, assembly GCA_026543865.1. Lineage (NCBI taxonomy): Eukaryota > Metazoa > Arthropoda > Arachnida > Araneae > Araneidae > Argiope > Argiope aurantia. The sequence goes on along the minus strand of JAPMOR010062154.1, from coordinate 521,334 downwards.
TTCAAGAAAAAAATGTACGAAACAAAGCTTTACACGCCCTATTAGCATTATAAAGCATCGGAAAAACGACATTGTCGGAGTTTCCTAAAAACAATTTTGTCATTTGTCCAAACCTTCTATAACATTTATTCCCAAATACTCCAAAGGAAAATGCAAATTATTCTCATATACGTACATACCATAGAATGAATCCTCAACAGAAATAATTTATTGAAGAAAGAATGCACTGGACATCGCATCGGACACTAGAGTTATTAGATCGGCATTCGAAAGGCTCTCTTTAGTGGGAGGGTCCTTCACTCTCTTCGGACGCTTCTGTTGGTGAAGTTCGGCTTCGTTCGAATAATTGATAATCAAGCTCCATTATTACGAACTTCGAGCTCTAAGGATGGCAATTTTATCGATTCTGCACTGCTCATATCGGATTCATTTAATTTTTCAGTTTGAAAGGGAAAAGCTGTTTCTTTTAAATAATATATATGTATGTGAATTTTTCAGAGTACATATCATAATTGTTTAAATTCTATTTTCAGTTTAGTGACGGAATGATAAATTTCTGATAATAATAGTGTGCGTGTAGGTGGACTATCACGCGGTCAACAATATGTTAAGTCCTAGCCACAGATTAAGTATTAAAAAATATAGCAAAAAATATGTCGCACAGTGCTTAAGAAATAAATAAATTATATATAACACATATAATTTTGAAACAGGATCGTGGCCGAAGACAGAAAGTTCATTTGAATTTTTAACTTTCCTCACGGGAGGCACGGACAAGGCACGTCCGTTCACAGCATGACACAAGAGCAGATTAGCGTCAAAGAGAAGGAAATCATTTTCCCAGTGCTTTTATACCATGAGATTCTGATAGGGATTTCCTACACGTGTCGAATTGAGGTAAAGTGATTATAAGGACCTTTTAAAAGAATGTGCCTGGCTGGACAGTTTTTTTATCCCTTCATTCGGAGAGCGTGAAAGTGCAAATATAAGCATTTTTATAGAACTTTTTTAGCATTAATTAAATAGAAAAAGTGGAATGGGATCAGGAAATAAAAGAATATTTTAAAATGAAGTTGATATGTGCTGAATTCAGCTAAAAATTAGGAAATTAGTTAAGTTTAAATTAGATTTTAAAATATCATTACACACACACACACACACATATATATATATGTGTGTGTGTGTGTGTGTGTGTGTGTAGCATACTTAAGATCTAAATTATAGATTAATATTAAAAATAAACTATAAAAACCAAGAATTTTGTTACCTAAAATTTCATCCATTTTTAGTCATCGTGTATTAGAAGTGTATAAATCAAAACCGATCATTAAAAACGGGTCGAAGAAAATAATGATGCATTAACCGAAACAATGTCAAACAAAGTTTTAAAAACATGTTGAAACAAAATATGGACTGTAACCCCAATTCGTCCATGAGAGGCGTATATAAAAAATGAACATCATATTATTATTATTATATATATATATAGTAAGATTAATAAAAACTGAAGACATCAACTCGTCGAACTTTGTTAAATTCCAGCATGATATTATGTAAATAAACTAACTTTTCTTAAATAACTTCTATTCATGCTTAACTTTATTGAGGATAAATCAGTTGCTTGCTTGAAACATACAAAATTTTCTTTGTTAAATGACGCCAAAAATGAAGTTGAAATTAGCGCAATTGATAAAAGGGATGGGGATATTTTTAAAGCTCATCAGAGACGGCGCTATACAATTATATTATAATTTATGGTATGGTGTGTTTATTTTTTCTATTCCAGGTGGCACTTCTCTCATAAAATCAATATTTAACGAAGAACGAAAAGAGAACGATTAAATTCCAAAAATATTAAAGTTTACTTTATCGAGTGCACACAAGACAATAAAATTTCAGGACTCTAATATATCAGAAAAAAAGTAAAAATTCCTAAAAATATCCCATTATTGTAGAAAAATAAAATAGAAGTATCTAAAATCATAATTCTAGTGAAATTTAAATCTGAAGTGAAAGAAAAAAAATATCTGCTATGTGAACAAAAAAATGACGCCTAAAACCTGCTTAAGAACATATATCCCGTTGGCGAATAAGAATCGTAGAATAAATTGCGATGATTAAAATAAAATCTTAAAAATCTTTTTAACTGATTCGATTATTTTCGCCATTGTAAAATTTCTCAACATTTTAACCACATATCACTATTAAAAGCGATTCGAATGTCAGAATGGTTGATTCATATTGTGGACATTGCCCCGCATTTATTTCTACCATTTCACCTATCTGTAAAATAGATTCTACCTTAAAACACTGCATATAATCGCATATTTTATCGTTTCCACGGGAAATCGAGCATCTCTCTCAAGAAATGAACGGTCCTTCCTCCCCTAATTGGAATGCTTATTACGTGTCCGGCACTCGGTCGGTTTAATGACCCGGCGCAAAATTAATAGCACCCCTTAATGCCCGAGCTTAGCTTAATGCACACAAACTATTCAATCAAACAGGCTGTATTCCTTTTCTGACTTCGAGCTACAGAAATGCGTTACATAATTTATGTTACAGAGTCCGTCAGCATAGCGATAGCCCCATGACCGATGAATATTATTAATTTGTACCGATACATCAGAATATTCTGATGTTTAATATGTGTAAAACTTCTATGGCACTTTAATGTGTTGAATTCCATGAGGGGGGGGGCACCGGTGACCGGCACTGAGTTTGTTTGTAGCCCTTGGGGGAAGGGTATCAATTACCGGTGAGCTCAAAATTATTAGAAACGTGTAATTCCAGTAAATTCTGTTTTTTCAAATTTTTCTACATTGCTACAAACTTTCAATATTATTACATTTTTTCCCAATATACAAACAAATCATAATTTTTTTAATATTGTTTTCGATATTTTTTAATCATTGTTACTAAAATACTGTGAAGTTATTAAAATGCAATACAGAACATACAAAAATAATTTTACTTCTGTATGTGTAATATGCGAGTTTAAATATTATTGTGATCCATTAACAAACAATTGCATTTCAGCGCCACGGAGATTACTGGTGACCTTAAAATAAATGCATTACGAATGATTACACAAAATAATTTCTCTGTTGTATTTAATATTTCGCTAAATATTCTATTCATAATGATCAATTCATGTTGGCCAGACGGATTAACCATGCGAAATTAGCGTGACATTCATCATGTTAAAAAGCAAATTCATAATGGATTTGAAAATTATTTTTACTAAATATGAAACGTACAAACTCAACCACATATTTTAAACTCTACTACTAATAAAAACGTGCGTGCGTGTGTATATGCGACAAGCAACTATATTTTACACCTCTTGACATTGTATTATTCCTAAGAAGGCCTGATAATCGAAGCAAAGTTTTTACAAATCTTAATATTTTGGTCTCGAAGAAATCCTTAAGGCACATATCCGTCTTCTGACAAAGTTGGTCGAAACAAAGTATAATATAAATTCAAACCATTTTTTTCATACCATTTCTTTTGTGCACGAATTTTCCTAATAATACCAGGATGAGTGGTCTCCCCAAAACTTTCTCGCATACTCCTTTATACAGGTGTTATCCCAGAAAACGCCTTTCATAGCATTGGTGTACAATAATTATGAAACACTAACTTTTGGTATGAGTTAAGCATTCTTACTGAATCTATCATGCCATCTTTGTGAGTAATTCCTGATATGATTTAACAGTATCCAGAAATATAATTTTTGTTTTAAATACGTTTTTTTTCAATTCGAATGAGGAAAAAAAATTAAACACTAAACTGCACTGGTAGTCACAAAATCGAGCATTTGCATTTCCTCCCAACAGAGTTTACACATAATTTAATATAATTATGCAAATTTTGTGTAAAGACCGTATAACAAATTTTAATCGTCTAGCTCAAAGCATTTCTGAGTTATTTTTGTCACAGATAGACGGACATTTTTGAAAAATGAGTTTTACGAATTTGGAGAGATCTAAAACGTGGAGAAACGTCAAAATCTCGTACGAATTTTTTGACGATTACTATACTTTCTCTATATTAAACATCAAATATTGGCCAATTTTTCTCTCAGACATTGACATTTCGTTAGAACTTTGAATAATAATAATAATAAAACAGCATAAAAAAAGAGTACAAAAAAAAGAGCACACATATAGCCAATTAATCGCATTGAAAAATAATTTATCAAACAATTTAAATGTTTCAGTAATGCATAAATAACTCGTATATATATTTTTAAAGAAATAAACATATATTCCAAAATAGAAAGATTTTAGCTTCGTAATTTAAAGTACATTCAAATGAATATATTCTCCTTTTAACTTTTTAACTAACTGCCGAATTTCATATTATGCATTTTAACAATATATATTAATCAGAAGAGATATCTATTGCTCAGGATTTTGATTCCTCCACTGCCAATATAATTCAATTCCTCTATATATTTCCCCGCCGAGTCCAGTGTGTTGTAGGTAGATTACGTCAGCATCCCAGCCCGCTAATCGAGCCTGAAGCACTCCACTCCTCTGAGAGACTTAAATAAGGGAACCTTAATCGGATGAAGTCTGGCGTATTATTTGATTTGACCAAATGGGTGGCTCGCAGATTAACCGGGCGGTTTGTCGCCAAATCACTGTGTCAACGAACGAGATTTCCTTTTCGTTACCTTATCAATGAAAGACCACCTTTCAGCATATTTTGCTGTATTCAGAAGAAAACTATTTTTGGAAATGATTCCTAAAAATAGATTTTAATTTTAAGTTGGATTAACACAAGAGATTTCTGCATTTTATTGGTATTGTAATTATTTTTGTAATTATTAAGAAGCGCTATTCTTGCATTTAATGAGTATTATTTTGAAAAGACAACTCACGCATACAATAGCACATTCGGAAGACATTAAAAAGAACATTCTTAAACTGGAAGAAAATGTATTCCAGAAATAGCAAACAGTGCCTACTTTTTTTATTTCGGTGAATATAATTGCCTATAATTATTGGGACAATGATAAGGATTAAGAATGAGTACCAGAAATAATTTTACCAACCTTCAACTTCGAAATCTAAGATAAAATTCATCATATTTTTTTATCCCCCCCCCCAAAAAAACAGCACGAGAAGCCCCTCCCCTCCTTCCCCGAAACTTTCTAGTACACTTTAACAACGAAGTTCACCCTCCTCTTCCCTCATTTAAAAATTGCGGACCTTGGACAGTGATCATCAGTAGTGTTTAGATTTTTAATTGCAGACCTCTACGCAGTTTATTATTTCATGGTATATGTTATTTCAAATTTAAAACCGAGTTTTTATCTCCCAATTTAGATCACAATATAACACAATTTCAGGAGATATATCGTATACTATGTCACCTTCATTATTAAGTATGCACGAGTACTTGTCATATTTCTAACTTTTATGTAATTCAATAAAATTCTTCAACGGCTCAAGTTTAAACAGTGGAAGTGGTCTCCCCTAAATTTTTTTGTATAATCTGTAATAAAGTTGAAATTCCACAAAACGTCTAGCATGACATTGGTGTACAATTTTTTAAAAAGAAATTAAACTTTGGCGTGAATTTAGCATCTTTGCTGAATTTCCCGAGTGATTTTTGGCGATTAATCTCTGGCATGGTGTTAATAGTATTCAAAAATCGCATTTGTGTTTCAGGCGCATTTATACCAATAGATATTCGAACCAAAATTTGACACAGACTTGCAATTGTAGCCACAAAATTCTACGCCAAATTTGGTATATTTGAATCATTGTGTTTTTAAATTATCGCGTTCACATATTTCTGAAAAAAAGAAGAAGAAACGACAGACATTCAGCTTCTTATTGGATTTCGCTTAAAATGTAATGCGAATATATATTTTAAAATTTAGAACAAAGTCATTACTATGCATTTCATCCATATAGGTTTTGTATTCTCTCGTTTACGAGCAAACGGTCATATTTTCTGGGAATTTCTGGAAATATGTGAGAAGTCTACAAATTAGGTATAAACAAGTCGTTCCAAATTTTATTCTTTTAACACAGGGTTTTCGATTTATTGTCCTACACAGGCAGATATAATTCCAAAAATGGTTTTTACAGACTCGGGAAATTTTGAATCATGGAGATTCGTCAAAATCTCTAAGTAGAATTTTTTGATAAGTGCAGTATTCTTTTTTCAATTATATTTTGTATAATAGAAATTAAAGAAAAAAAGAAAGTTAATGATTTTTGTCAATTTTTATCAAAAGAGTAGGCGAATTTTTCATTTATAAAAATTCACTAACATTCATAGAGATGACAATTTATAAAGAAATATATTCATTTCGTTATTTTTCTCTAAAATTAGAAGAGAAAAATATGATTCAATAGAATTAATGGAAAAACATCACTGCATTTTGAATGTTTCAAATGCCTACTATTATTTTCGAAATCTGTCCATGTCTGTCTTCGATAGCAAATGAGATTCATGTCGACCTGGTAGAAAAATTCTTGCTAGAGATGTCTAAACTCTCTTGAATCTCTCTCTAGTCACCTTTTCGCTAGAAAGGAATCGATAGAAAAAAATCGATCATTTTCCGTGTTAGAAGTCACTATGCTCATAAGGTGAATTACAGAAGAGATAAATCTAAAAGTTTCGGTATCTCATACCTACCATTCGTTTCAAGATCGCGAGACTAAAACTTTTCAACGATTGTACTTTGATAAGGGGTGGAACTCAGAAATATTAGCGGTGATTAAGCTTCATAATCTCATAATAATCTCATTTCACTCCATTGCTAAATTTAAAAGTTTCCTATCGTCATCTTTCCTCTCACCTCTTTTTTCACGAAATAAAGGCCTCCTGCCTCATGCGCAAAAACGCGGAGGATTTCAGAATCCGAAAATGAACAGTATATAGAATACATGGGTATTGAACATACATGAACTAGTTCTCAGTACTGGAACAAAATACGATAGTTGTAAAATTTTAAATATGAAAATTTCAATAATTGTAAAATAAAACTGAAAAGGCTGGCAAGACAAGACATAATAAGCTTCTTTTTCGGTCGGATATGAGGTTATTTATAAAAGATTTAGACTTCAAAAATCAATGAATTCATTGAAATGGATCTTTTTTTGATCCGATACAATCAACAAACGACTTAGAAGTTTAATATATAGTTATAATGTATGATAATTCAACGAATGCAAACATGATCACATGTTCAGACTTTGGTTCAATAATAATTGCGTTGGAGATTCTGGAATGCTTTAAAACTTACAGGAAAATTTTGACTAATAAAATTAAGCTTATGTCTGATAAAATTAAGCTTTGAATTTTCAATAATAGCAGGACTCATTACAAATTCTTTTTAGAATTTCATTTAATATTCAATTAATAAGTGACTTATACTGAAGCACATTTTATAAGAAAAAATTACCCGATTTTCATTTCATTCTCACTATTAGGCATTCTAATTTAGTCAGATATGCCTGGACACCCAATTCCTCGAACGTAAAGCGGTTCAATAATAATATCTATATCAGAAGCAATCATCTTAAAATGCGTTATTTGTAAAATAATTATTATATCTGTAAAATACCTTATCAAAAATTACATATTTTGACTTATCACTAATCATGCAGAAAACAAGATTTGAAAAAATTCAAACTTGTCATTTAAATAAAATTATATGCTACCTTTTAATACATATGCCTATATTTTATACATATTAATTAAGGGCTTTCGACGTCAATTCGCATCTTCATTTTGGATGGCCAATGTACAATTTTTTATCTAATAAAAATGAAGTCTTATTCATTTTATTACATTTTTTTATAAAATTTATTATACAACCATTTATATTGCGTGTATATATATTATCACTCAACTTAAAAAAGGAGGACTTGAAAGACTTTAGAAAATAAATTCCACGTTTCACTAGTTAATGTCTCATTCTCTTAGAAATATATCCATTCTGAAATATCGTTTAGCGTATAATACTTAATTGGTGAGATGATGAGTATATCTTTATAAAGATAACTGATGTAATTTATCAAAATTTACATATTTCGATTTACATATTACATATTTGTCACTAATCAAGCAGGGAAAGGGGGATAAGGATTTAAGAAAATTCAACCGTTTCATTAAAAAAAAACTATAGGCAATCTTTTAATACATATAGCTGTACATTTAAATACTCAATTCCCCAGATATATCATATACATTCTGAAATAAGTATCATTTAAGGTGTAATTTAGTTCAGTTAGTTTTGGTTGTGAAACACTGCAACCCACAAATCGGCGAAAGTGACATTTAATGTCAGCCATACCATTTCTAAAACTTCCATGCCACATCAGCACGTTGCTACAAATAATCCATAACTATAAATTCAAACATGCTGGAGATTCAACGGAATTGAATTTGAAAAATAAGGTAGTCCAATTTCGAAGCTGATATCATCAGAACCACTGCAGTTTAAATATAAAGAAAAAAACATTCAATTTTCAATTGATAAGTACGCTTACATCAAGTTTACGGATGTTTAAGTCATGTATTTTTAAACAAAAAGTTTAAAACTCTGTCCTTTACGGCCTATTTGTTTTGAAACGAGTCATATGTGGGTTTTTTTTTGAGTGAAAATAAATTCACAACTAGAAATTGCACATAATTTTCCCCCGATTTTAAATTTAAAAATTAATGAAAAAATTAAAATAATTGAAGAGCAAATTTTAATTAAATTTTCTATGCCCAAATGAATTTCCAACTTTTTATTCTTTTAAATATTAAAAATAAATATTTACTGAATGCGTTGACATCCAAGTTCTTTTTTTTTTAGGTAAAGCCACCTGGTATCTTCCCAAAGTTTAAACAGCTTTGTCTTAAAGACAAACATATCAGATTAGTAACTTTCTAGAAGTATTTTTCAATTCACAAATTTTTCAAAACATCTGCAAGAGATTAAACTAGAAAATTGAAAAGAAATTCTTATCCTATCCTCAGTTTTTAAAATTTATTGCTTAAAATAACTATCGAGAAAAGATTTTTTTTAAAAAATAGAGAACTTACACGATTCACAGGAAAAAAACTTAGCAGCACAGCTTGTTTAAGATAGATTCTGTTGAAACAAATTATTAAATAAAGCAAACTTTTAAAAAATTATCAGGTTATTGAATTTAATGATATTAGATCAATATTTATAAAACGGATTTTTTTAAGTATTTCTCAAGCTTTTTACTAGAAAGTGCTCTACGATACAATAAAAAATATATAATTTATAGAAGTCCAAATGATTTTTATCATTTGGTAGTTAATAAAAATTTATTTTATATTCAAAAGTTACCTTTTAAAATGTCATCATGTATCAAACCTCCAAATATCAAAGTAGTAAACCAAGTCGACTTACCTAAAAATAAAAAAAGCACATGAAAGAACATTTAAATTGATATGATCAGAATAATATTCAGAAATTAATCAACAAAAAATACAAAATACTACAGAAACATAAGGAAATGGGCAATTGTTTAACATTAAAATTCGAATTTTTTTTTATTTCTTTAATTTACATTATGCATCTATTCTTGTTAGTACAGCAATAATTTGTAATTATCAGTAAAGGTTTGGTACATTTGTCATTTTGAAACTTTCATAGCATTAAATTAATCTATAATATTTTCTGCCCAACATAATTTCAAACATAAAAAGAACATCTTTAACTTATTAATCGAATGAACATGTAGTTTTGCAACTTCTTCCAAAATATAAATACTCTAGCTTTTACTGTCTCAGTCTGTGGGAGTTACAGTAATTATCTATTAGCATTCAACAGCAAGAGCCTTTGTAAAACTGCTTATCTATCCATTTTTTATCATTTCATTTTTCAATCGATGGAGTCCTCAGTTAAGAATTGCGTTAAAACAGTGTTTTTAATTTCCAGTTTTTACAATTTCATATTCAGTAGCGAACGCATTATACTGCGCGCTGCATTTTCCTAATATTGTTTATGACTTGGATTTACCTAAATTGTCATCAGAATATTTTAAAATCATTTTTCATCATTTAAAGACATTCTCCATGAATCAAATAAAAAGAAATTAGTTTTAATGATTGTCAAATTATTCAAGGTAGTTCTACGCTACAGCTGAATTAATTCATACAATTAAGGTAAACTACTGAAAACTGATATCAAGGATTTTTCGTGAAAGAATGACTTCAATCTATTCCAAGTAATCGAAAGTTAAATTTTAAATTAGATTTTATCATTGAGTTCTGAACCCTCCCCCCCCCCCACCTTCCAGAGATATCATTACCAGCGCGCTCCTTTGTATCGGCAAACTATCATTAACTTACTTCCAAGTGCTTTTTTATATACTTATTCACAGGACTCAAGAAATAAGAAATAATATTTATACAATTAATGGGATATATGGGACATTAAGATTATTAGTAATAACGAAAAATACTCTGAAGACCGAAGAAAAAATTTCTAGAGAAAGTTAAAAAGAAAACCATTACCACTATTATATCTCATCACATCTCCAATTCTTAGAGCATAGATTCTGAACAGTATGGAAAAGCTACGGTTTGAATGGATTTTTTTTTTAAATTTTTTTACATATGTAGGAATAGAAAATTGCGAGAGAAAATGTTCAAATTTATTTGAAATAATATTTAAAGAAAGAAATGCTTTTTATAATATATCAGTTCGGAACACATCAACAGCAAAATGTTTGCTGAACTAGCATTTTTTTTTTCTGCAGCGTTTATGGATAAGCTAGAAGGAATGTAAATCTATCAATTGATAAATATATACAAATAGAAAAATGCATAAACTGCTTAAAAAGTGTTTTTCAGTAGTAAAACTATTTAATACTATATGTTGGTTTTCATACTTTCCTTTCCACTGAAAAATGCTAAATTGATATAAATGTGGAAATAAAATTTCTGCCGTTACATTTCGAACGAATTTATGGTAGATATTTTAGTTTCCTTAAAATGGAACTATAAAAATGTTTGCCATATTATATTTTGCCAAACATATATAGTCATAATATTGTACATATATTATTTTGCCGTATCTGTACTACACGACTATAATACAGATTTAAAATATAGTTTTATGAAGAGAATTTTTTTAGCAAGGGAAAAAAAGTCAAGCATTGTTTCCTATAGATAAAAATGCTTCTACTAACCATGTTAAGCAGAATTATAAGGATACTATGAGGAGAATATTTACGCTTGTTTTGTTGTTGTTGCTTTCCTTAGAAAGTATTCAGAAATTAAATTTTTTTTCCCGCCTTTGTTGCAGGAAAAAAACATTGAATTACAGAATCTCCTTTGAGGGGAAAAAGAACTCTTTTGTATCAAAATAGAATAGAAAAGTTATTCATATCTTAACTCACTCCTATCTCAAAATTTTAGCACGAATTTCTTGCTCTCGATTCTTTCCTATAACAGAAATTATTGGACTGTTTTTCTTTTCTTTGTCAAGTTGCGTTAAATAAACGAAATACACTCTTTCTCCAGTTATGCCCACAATTTGATACTAAACCACAATTTTGGTAACTTTTCGTTAAATTTCGTATTATAGCGAAGAAAATTGAGTAAACATTGTTGTCAATTCGCTTTTTCCGATTTAAAAAAAATCATCAATTGTGGTGTGAAGACCTCATATTCAATTACATTTATGTAGTTCATTGCCTTTTTAGTGTTACCACGCAGATATAAAAAGATATTCAGACCAAAAATCAGCAGCAACAGGCAATTATAAATATATAAATGCAAGAAAACCTTTATGCTTAATTTTATCCATCAAGAGTGTTACGTTTTAGAGCTATCGTCCTCAAAGGCTCTTTCCTCTGAGATTTAATGGAAATCGACTATATTGTTGTGAAAACCACATACCCTATTTTAAATGGCTACCTTGCTGCATTTTTTAACTATCCTATACACAAATAACATAATGCTTTTATTGAAAACGATAGGTGGTCTGAAACGTAAAGATTCATGATATGCAAGATTTTTGGACAATTACTTTTTATTTTTAATCTTCGACATGAAACATAACATCTTTTTGGTATAATAATAAAAAAAAGTTCTAAAATCTCCTCATGTGTGTGTGTCTTCCGAAATGAAAAGCATTAAAAGAAACGAGTAAAATATATAAAAACTGGAGAAAAATTAAAATGAAATCTACGATCGCAAATTTCAAGTTATCATGTGAGAACATTAATTTTTAAGTCATTATTTATCTTAGTTAATTTAAGTCATTAACTAGTTTAAACCGGTTTGAAACAATTACGAGACTTCTCTATCGGTTTCTATCCCTCTATATTATGTATAATAATTTTTTTAAAAACTTTCATTTTCAATTTTTCTAGCTGACAAACAAAAGTGTTGAAATGAAATAACAGCTATGATGTCATAGTTCTACGTGAACTTTCTAAAAATGCATCTGCTGTCAAAAAAGCATACGTAATAATAAAGCAATACTGGTAAAAGCAGGTCAGCCTTTTAAAAACGCGTCTGCTTTCAAAGAAGCATACATAATAATGCAATACCGGTAAAAGCAGGTAAAAAATATATGCGATTAAAAGATGATGAAAATTGCCATTTATGCTTTATTCAATGTCTACGTGATTTCGAGCTTCAAAACCTAAACGAAAGAACATCATGTTCTTGCATGATAAAAAAGCTGGCGATTTACTGTATTCTGATAGCCACAAACACTCTGCTTTTGTTATAAGAAAGTTCGGGGACGGGGTATAATGGTTTGAGTGTCATTCTTGTTTCCTGGACATAATTTTTTTAAAATAAAATGTTCTCTCCCTACATTTTCTTTTGGTTATATTCCCTGAATAAAAATTGTGCACCTTCAGCAAGGCCATGAACACCAAGAATATTCATATTTTTATTTCTATGGCTCTGCATGCAAGCATTTTGTCTTTCGCAGTATAATGAAAGCAAAAACCAAATATGCACAATAGACACTCTTTTTTTTCGGAGATAGAAGTCAAAATTTGACAGAAAATTAAAAATTTAGAAACTGGATTACAAAAGACATTTTATTTAAGAGGTTGCATTTCTGAATTGTCATTTGTTACATGCTTACAAAAGTACAGACAATAGAAGGTTTCACCTGATGTAATACTTTCTTCAAAATTAGATAACGATATAGTAGATTTTAGATGTTAAATCTGTGTGCCAAATTTCATCTATCAGGTTCGTTATAATTTTGCATTTAAATGAGAATGGAATTTCTTCAAAATTTGATGCGAATCTATAGAGTTATTGCAAAAATACACAGTCAAAATTTTACCCACCTAACCTATAGTGTATTCGAGTATTGTGTTCACAGGCAGAAAGACAATAAACCTAGAATTCCAAAAGTGTACTTCTCGGACGCGCAGCTTTGGTATATGAAAATGCAACAAAATATGGGGACCAAATTTTTTATCAATTGCAATACTTTCTCTCCATGTATACTTCATGTATGAGACAGCAACGAAGAATAACTATCATGTATTTTCAAAAAGAGACCATAACGTAACTATACTAACAATAAACTACACCCATCAACATTTACAATGTTATCGCTTGGACGGTCACGTCAACTCTCTGTCGAGAATGCATCACGTCCAGAAATTTGGAGCCCGTGTACAACTGCCAATGGATGAATTCACTGCAAAATAACCCGGCAGTGTTAAATCCGAAACACGGTATCTCATGAATGCTGACCTCTCAATTCAATCCCTGATTCTCGAAATGGCGTGGACTGCCGAATCGGAATCGGAAATTTTACACCTATGGCGAATTCTAACATTTATATTTGTCATTCGTTGGAACATGCAGATTGCTTAAAACTATTCGCTGTATCGTAAATGTGGCGGTGTCAAACAAATATAAAAAGGAATCAAAATGGCAAAGAAAATGTGCCAATCGAAAATGTTCAAATGAATAAACATTTTCATACACGCAAGTTTATTATCCAGATAATTATTTCCAAAAGGACAGCGTGCTATTGTTATTGAATTCCTACTATTAGTTCACACTCTCCCTATATATATTTATATATCTTGCTCAAATTTTCAATCGTTAATAAAATACTTTTTATTCATCCACTCAAGTTCAAATACATTTTTAAAACTTGTAGTGGATGATACTTGATGTTAATACTGTTTTTTCAAATATTCATTAATTAATTAAATGTTTCTCCAAAATCGCCAAATTTGTCGCCAAGCTCTATTTTGCCACTTAATATTGTAGTTCTGTCATATTTATATACATATTTATATTAATTGTAATTATTTAATAAAAAGTAACTAAAATAAAAAAAGATTGTTGACCTAAGTAGGAATTGACCTGAACTTTTTTTAATATATTACTTGTTTTATATCAAAGATAGTGCTTTTAATATATCGTGAATAGTCTATATAAAAAAGGGATTATATTGTAACCTAGACCCTTCTACATAATTTAAATAAATTTATTAAATAACTGAATAGGATAGATTCATTTCATTAATTTTTATAATGTATTTTTATAGTTGCTACGTATAAGTTATATTAATGAAGCCTTTTTTATTCCATATTCGGAATAAAATGTATCGACTGTTTATATTATATAATGTATTGCCTCTAAAAAAACTAATTGCCAAGTTTCATAATTAATAGATCTTCACAGATGAACAAAAGATAAAGCTTTATTATTATCTTGTGTTTTGAAGCTCTACTATGTAATGTAGAAGGAAAAATATGGGCATAAAATTTGCAATTAAAACTCAAAAAAATGCAAAGTGGGTCAAATATCCGGTGTCAGCTTTTTTAAAGTGTAAGGTGTTTCTCTTCTTAAACACGCTGCAGGCAACATCTGAATACAGTCGCGAGCTTCAGTATGAAAACTTTCCCCTTCCTATGAGGTAGTCAAACTACAGAGTGGACAACAGTGTGAGGATAACGATGCAGAAGCAAAGGTAAGGAATTGCCAGATAAGGTACTAAACAAATAAGAACAATGACATCTTTAGAAAAAAAAACCTTTGGCATCCATGGCTCTTGCTTTTAATAATAAAAGCAACTCGACTCCAATTATGTTTCTCTTAAGAACTTTTGAATCCCACCTTTTCTCAAACGCTCTTTAAGCGTGGTTTCAGAAAATAAATCTGGATGGATGCTTGGATAAGATTTTCGGAGTTTCGAATAGATTTTACAAAATATACCAGGAAAAGAGAAGGCGTTTTTTCCCGCTGAACAGTTATCAGTTTCATCCCAATTTACCCGACATAATACCGAACTTGAGCAAAAAAAAAAAAGTTAACTTTTGCCGTAGCCACCATATACATTAAACCATAAATAGATCTGTGTTTTAAAATGTTTACCAGCCATTCATTGATAAAAAAAAAATTTACAGGCCATTCATTGATAAAAAAAAATTGCCAGCCATTTTTTGCCAAAATATTTACCAGCCATTTTTTGCCAAAATATTTACCAGCCATTCAATGATAAATAAAGTTTACCAGCCATTATTTGCCAAAATATTTACCAGCCATTCAGTGATGAAAAAAAAATTTACCAACCATTATTTGCCAAAAAAATTACTAACTAATCAAAAAAATTCTTGGAAAACAATAATTATACATGACATTCCTTCTATAGGGAAAAGTGCTAAAACACTAAAAAATATTATAGCAGGTTTCACAGCAAATAGAATTCAGCCATTTAATCAAGATATTTTTTTGTCAGGGAAAACTTCTTACCAATTGACTTTGATCACCCTAGCCAGTGAAATCACCCGAGAGACAAAAAGTTCCAGATGAAGCAATAATACAACAACAGTTGGACATCCATTTACATCAGAAATGGAATATATAAGTGAATAAAATTGTAAAATTCGTCTACAGGAATGTGAGCGAAACAAATCGGTTACAAGCTTCTATCTTTACAAACATGAAATAAGTGCAATAAAGATGATATTAGAAATGACAATTCGGCATTAAGAAGATGGATTAATACTGATATTGGCATCGGTTTATGAGACGTCGGAAAGAATATTTCCGAATATTATTCAGAATAACATTTGAAGTCTAATGAAAATTTTTCCGCCTCCCAGAAACTAATATTGTTTATTAACATGTATTTTAATCTAAAACCATTGCTTTCTCTAGTGCAACAGTATTCTATACAGTATTAAATATGAGATGATTTGTTTCTATTAAAGACCTCATCTTAAGAACTGGGAAATTATTCGCACCGCTAGATGTAGCAATCTTTATGCGCTCGTGATCAGATAATTCAACGCCACAAAGTGGAGTTCCTATCACTAAATGAATTCATACTTCCACAAAGACCGACATTAAAATTATCACTATTTTTGTTACTCTAATATAGCAGTATTCCAATATGTAATGCTGAAAGGACGTTTCATTAGCGAACGTGAAAATTTCAACTTATTAGTGAGCGAAATGGGTTTGAAATTAATATTGCAAA
Source organism: Argiope aurantia (assembly GCA_026543865.1). Lineage (NCBI taxonomy): Eukaryota > Metazoa > Arthropoda > Arachnida > Araneae > Araneidae > Argiope > Argiope aurantia. The sequence continues at coordinate 504,857 of JAPMOR010062154.1, read as the reverse complement.
AATATTTTGTTTTATAATAAAGTTAAGATTGGTAAAAACAAAAGAACGAATGTTCTGATGAAACAATAAAATTGGCTTAAATTTCATGACTGCTATTAAAGAGAATGTTATAAATTACGTTTAATTTCAAAACAATCTATCAAAGAAAAATTCAACAGAAATGAAATTGCTATCACTGAAAAATTAGGCCGCTAAAAATTAACGTAGTATGAAAATATTTGTGCGATAACACTCTATGAAAGAAATATGCTAAAAGCAACCATTTTTACATACATTATAAAGTTTAATATATTTTCTATTACTTAAAAAATACAATAATCTTCTGAAAAACTCTTTCTTAGCAAACCCACATTTCTCAGAAAAAAGTACGGGAAATTTGGCTGCTATGTTCAACAATCTACTCAGTCAGATGTTATGAATGACTTTTGTAATACGCAATTTACAGAAAATGTGACAATCTAAAAAGATTATTACATGAAAATTTCTAATGTTTTCAAAGCAAGCTAGACGACGATTTTCAACTTATCGAATAAACAATTGTATTATCTATAGATTAAAACCAGGGGACAATCTTTAAATAACATCTCAAATAAACTCAAATAAATGAAACTAATAAACTCAAATAAATGAAACTAATTAGCAAAGCTAACATCACGATCGAAAATAACTGAAGATGACTTAAAATATTATTTCCAAGGAAATGTATTATCAAAATGATTTAAGCATTTTACCTTAAAATCAATATTTGTTATTAAATGTTACATGTGAAAGGCTTTTATCGATATAAAAATTGATTGCAATAACTATACTGTATTATGCCTATAGGAATATTGAAACATTTCCTTTCTAAATAAGCAAACATTTTTAAATGTGTCCTTATCTGAATGAATACAAATTAAAGGCTTGGAAAATGACTTGGATACTCAAAAACTTCTCCATAATGCCTTACATCTCAAAATTTAAATCCACTATATTTGTATAATCAATTTCGCCGTTTCTGTTCGATTATAGAGATTACGGGCGCTTTATTTTCGAATGTAGATAATTTTTATAGGAACACTGGACAATATATTTTTTATTTTAAATGTTTTTTTTTATTTTAACGTATTTTAATGCAATTTTTTTATAAATTTTTTTTATTTTTTACATAAAAAAAGTTTAGGATTGATTAAAACAAAAATGTGGTACAGGACCACAATTTTAGCCACAAAATCATAAACAAAAATTTGATATACTTAAATTACTGCATTTTTAAGTAACCCCATTCGCATGTTTCTGAAAGTACAGGCCGACAGATATTCAACCTTTTATCGAATTTGACTCGAAATTCGAAAGGTGTTTACATTATAGATGCCAAATCTGTGCATCGAATTTTAACCTTCCGTGTCTCTTCGTTCTGCAGCCAACATGTGAGAGCAAATTTCTTCTCAATGGATTTTGCTCATAGTTTGATGGAAGTATACGAATTTGGTGTACAGAAAGAATACCAGAATCTATCCACCTAGCTCAGAGTTTTGAGTAATCTTTGCCTCACACGGAAACACCCCTGAGTGGGGGTAACGCGAAATGAGGATGAGATGCTTACGGTATGGTGGTTGAATTTCGCAACCCTGGAGGGTACACAAAAAGGGGGGGAGGTGGCTCCTCCCATCGATGACGGGGCATACTTCCTTCGGAAAGGTTGTACCGTGGCCGGTGATGGCCTTTAGGACTCAACCACAGTTCCCATCAGAGTTGCTGTTACACCGGTTCGGTCATTCAGTTTTCGTTAATCGTGTGCCTTCGGGCGGATCGGAGAGTCTGTGATATGACTTGCCTCAGATGGACAAGCAGACATTTTCCAAAGATGAGTTTTCCAAAATTGGAAAAATCTAAAACATGCAAATTCGTTAAAACATCGAATTCGATTTTTTTTTACTATGACATTTTTTCTATACTTTTATACGACGCATTCCTCATCTCACTTTTGTTCGGCCACTTTCCTTTGTTAACTGCATTCGCAATATCCGCCGAAACCACAAAAACAAGTCCATTTCTTCCAACTCGAAAGCGAAACTAAACTTTTCCCCACATAATAAGCCCCCTTTCAGTATAAATGTCCGCGCAATTCCACATGTTGAAAGAGAAAAGAAATGAGAAATGGATCGCCCGCTTTTATCTGCGACTCCCAGCCTCATCCATAACACAAGTAGAAATTGATCGGCAGCGGCATTTCCTTTTTTATCCGGAATTTTTCCCGAACACCCTTCACGGTTTCGGAGGGGTTGACTCTGAGCAAGAGAAAGTCTTTCGACAAGTTAGTTAAAGAGGAGGGAAATGCGAGGCTTTTTTCCCCTATGTGAGTGGGAGAAAAAAGGAAGATGTTCATTTCTCGTTGATCATGTTCTATCCGCCTCTTTCGATTTAATAGAATTAAGGCGAGAGGGGGTTTTTCATATCTTCTGCAGAAGTGATGACAAAAGGGCAAGCCAGGTGATGGAAAGAGTTTGACAGACCACGGTGACGAGTTTAGTTATAGTCGTCCCGTTTCAAAGTAACACGAGGATTCTTTTGCGACAGACCTCGTAATTCTGAACCGCGGTCAGATGATGAGCTCGACACCTGAGCTGGCACCACCCTCACTCAACTTCCATATCATACCAGCGGGTGAGTACGTTTGACCCCTACGGCTATGGAGACTAGAGATGTTATAATGTATTTTCTACATTTGAAATAATACACTTGGTGTAAAATGAAGGATTTTTTATCTTCTCGTATATGAAAATATTATCAAACAAATTTCGACCTAATTGTTGATTGATCTCCAAGTTTCTGCTCACTCCGAATTCAAAGTGCGCATTTTTAGAATTATGGCTGTCTGTCTTTCTTTCTTTCTGAGAACATGATAATTCAAAACCTATTTGATCTTGACAAAAAAAATGTTACGCGATATTTACACGAAATTTTTAGATTTCAAATATTGAATGAAATTCATTCAGAAGAAATCTTCCAGCTCGCCATCCGAGGACACGATAACTACAATACTTAAAATGTGTTGGATAAAATTTGGCAACACAGGCTTAGCATCTAAAATGTAGTTCCGCTCCATTTTGAGAGAGATTCAGTTTCATGAAGTCTTTCTATCTGTCCAAGTGAATGAAAGTAACCAAACCAATAATAACATAACCAAAATAGACATAGTAGATAAAATTTGGTATTAGTTTCAACATCTCACGAGTGATCTTCAGCGATTTATTTTGGCGATTCATTTCTGACACAAATATCAGAAAATCGAATATGTACATTGGGCGCCTTCTTTCCTGACCGATAGAAATTGAAATACGATATACAGCAACAATTGTAGTAAAAAGATCACATATGTTTATTTTATATAAATTATTTTTGTGTTATATTTGCGTGTATGATAAAGAATGTTCAGAAAGACGAGTTATCCTTTGATAGATTTGGTTCAAAAATTTGATACTTTATACTTTAGATGCCAATACCTTGAACGAAATTTCATTTACCCGAATTTGAACTATTTTTGAATTATCGCGTTTTGATGTATACATGACAAGAAATCTGAAGACGGTCCATCACATGACATGTTTGTTTTAATTTCATGTTCAATTTTTTAAAAAGTTTATTAGTTTGAAACATATTCAAAATACCCATAAAAATAAAATTAAATAGAAATTCACTCCAGTAGCCGCTTGCTTCTTTTACATGTCGCATGTTGAGTAATATAAAGAAAAAATATCGTAAGTGACAAGCAACTTGCACTTCTTTTTCTAGTTTATTTTCTTTTAAAAGTTTCCAAAAGGTAAAAAAAAAAATCTGTTTTTCATTCTAATTAGCACACGCCGTTTAGATTAAACGCGCCATTTAACTACAAAACATTCACTGCAGATAAAAGCCTTTTAAAAAGAAAAACTCTTCATAACAGCTACGTTTCACGACGCCCTCAGGAAATGGAAGGCATCAACTCTTCATAAATTGACGGTCATCTATAACTCCTCCCTTATCTAAACGGATGCATGTTATGGGTCTGACACTCGGAAATCAGAGTGTTCAATGTCCTGCCAAGAATAAATAGCTTTTAATACTATCCGAGTTGAAAATTGAATTTTAACTCATCGGTAAATTAAATTATGAATTTCATTATTTTTTTTTCAATCGGTTGCAAATATATCAAGGCGCAATAGGAAATGTTAAAACTAACTGAATGAAATGCTTTTTAAAATATTTTCTTGGAAAATTAAACTAATAATAGTACTCGTCCTATTATTAGAAGCATCCTGACATTGTCTGGTAAATAATAATGTTACTTATTTGGTATTTTTAAATTCAGATGCATTTAAATTAATTTGGCAGAAATTTTAAGGAGCAGAGAATATTAATTTCTAATTTTTCGTATACTAATAGGATAAAATGTTTAAAAATAAAATTATAGGTGTAGTTGAATTCTTTTCCAACGATCGAGTCCAAAATATGGTAAAAATCTGCAATGTTGCTAACAAGACCAAATGTCAAATTTCATTTGTCTAATTTGTTGCGTTTTCAAATCACTGCGACCACATATTTGCAAGTATAAACCAGCGGAGGAAGTCTCCCCAAATATTTCTTGCATACTCTCTATTAAAAGTCTTATCCCAGAGAATGTATTCCATATTACTGACGTACCAGTGACAAAATATTAATTTTTAACGTGAATTCGACTATAAAAATTACTGAATCTATCGTGAGATCCTTGGCAAGTGTTTTGGCGATCAACTACTGGCATGCGGTTAATAGTATCCGAAAGTCAAATCGGGATTTTAGAAACATTTTTCCCAACTGATCGAAACCAAAATTTGACATAGAACTACACTGGTTGTCATGAAATCACACAACAAATTTCATATATTTAAGCCGTAGCTTTTTTGAGTAATTGCATTGACTGCTTCTGAAAGTACAGGTCATCAGACCATCAACCCCTTCTTCAATGTGGTTCAAAATTCAATAAGTGTTTATATTATACATGGTAAGTTTGTGAACTGAATTTTATCTATCTAGTTCCCTTTTAATTTGTTATCGTATTATCTTATAATCGAACTGCCGGTTAGACAGACTCGAAAGGAATTTCCTCTCTGTGGAATTAAGAAAATTCTCTTCTGAATGCAATTTATTCCAAATTCGATAGGAATTTACAAATTAGGTGTAAAAGCTGTATACAAAATTTCATCCATGTAGCTGAAAGCAGTTTTGAGTTATCTTTGTCACGGATGGATAGATGGAAGACAGGCAGACAGACAGACCTAATGTGAAAAATGTATTTTTCGAATTTGGAATCTTGGACGCATTAATTACATCGCATGTTTTCAAATCTAATCATTAATCTCTATGTTAAACCCCATCCATCTGATCATTTGCGTTTTTGATTTATCTAATTCATGTCTCGAAGATGGATTTCTTTTAGTATTTGATAAATATGCGGTGTAGTTAAATTATATTAACCTCCCATTTTAAAGCAACACTAGGGCAACACTTATTTTTTCACCTGAGCTAATTTTGAACTTCGGTCACCTGAACTGGCACCCCCCGCCCCTTCTCCACACTACACTAGCGGGAGCACGTTTGACCCGGACGTTTTAACGTGCGCCAGACCCGCTTACACACGGTTCTTCGGTGAAATCGGGTCTCGAACCTGAAACCTTCCGGTTCCGAAGCTGATAAATATGCTAAAATTTAATGAAAAGGCTACATACCAAATGTCATAAGTGCAGTTTTCTGCAGTTTTGCGCTATTGTATCCGTAGATTTTAATTTCAAAGATATCTATTTCGGACTCGGAAAGGTATGAAATGTAGAGTTTTATAAAGTCTGCAGCTTGGCTTTTTAAATTATTTTTTACGATCACAATAATAATGGCTTACATTCTATATGAAAGTAAAAGACTTTTAATATCTTCCACAAGAGACTGCACGTTGCGATTGTTCAATCCATCGGAATGTTTTTTTTTTTTTTTTGCCTATAAACCAAAATGTATTCCTTTAAATTTGTTGGCATAATAAGCCAATTCTCTCATTGTTTAATACCAATAAATGAGATCATTCACGCGCAGAGATATCCGAGAGGCCAGACACTCTATTGCCATGGACTATGAACATCTCTAGAGAATCTCTGGGCAAGCTCCCATGACGACAGCTGTCTTGTAAAATCTTTAAAATTCTTCTTGATCGAAATATACTTAACTGATGCATAAATGATATCATCACTTGATCCAATTTGACAGCGTTTGAATTGACTCAACATTTTGCTGGAAAACTGACGAAAACTTTGATAATCCATTTTACATGTTTTATCAGAATTTTTTTGAGTACACAACACCATTTCCTTGGCAGACCGAGAAATTGGTTAATAAGGAAAATCTCTTATTTTGATAACTTCATCATTTCGGTCCAGTTTAACGTCATATAACCTTTAGGGTTTTGAATTGCGTTAAAACCACATAAATGAGACTGAAAAATGGATGTACTATCAGAAAAAAACATTTTCAGATTAAAATCAAATGCAAAATGTTTATAATCCAAGAATAAAACATTTTGAAACCATATATTAAGTTATTTTCTTAAATGAAACTTTTGCATTATGATAAAGTATATGCTATAGTAAGTAATGGGTAATAATAAAGAATAGCATGTGTTAAAATTTATTATTGATAAGGATTAAAGGATGACTGTTTCTCGTAAATGAAGTATAGACAATGTATTATAATTGTCAAAAAAATTCGAAATCGAAATTTGGACGAATTTCCACATTTTCGATCCTAAACTAAAGAATAAATAATCTATTCATTTACAAATATTGTATAGATATTTTAGTGCTTCAAAATGCAAAATAAAATAATAATAATACTGTTATTTATCAGCCGAACTTAATATTCAACTACTGGGGAGAAATACAATTATTTTAAAATTCAAGAGCCAAATAATATATTTCTTAAACCACCCACAAAATTTTAAGAAAATCCTATGATAAACCTCTAAACTAAAAAAAGTTTGCTTTATAACTCTTTTTAGAAGGGTTTTTTTTTTCTATTTTTAAAAATGCATTTGCTATTTAATATATTTTGGCACGATAGATGTTTGTTTGTTTTTTATGGAAAAATTCAAAAATAAAACTACTTTAAGAGCGTTTTTCTAAAAATTGAATCGAAACGTACTCGCATACCTTTAAAGATCTAAGTCAAAATAACTTCATATTTATCACATAATCTTCACTCATTAAATTACATATGTTCTAGATAGATGATTTCTAGAACTTCTAATAAACAATAAAGATGTAAAAAAAAATCTTAAATATACTAATACTGCGCTGACAGTTATCGTAGATTCAAGAAAAAAAAATAACAAGTTTATGAACATAGCAAAAGATAGCAAGATATTATTTCGTAAAAATTTAAATTTTCAAGCATTTTCTTGCTTACTTAAAACTCATAAGCATTTATTAATTTTTTGAAATAGATCTCCTACCTTTGCGATTTCTCAAATCAATCGGCACTTCAAAAATTATTCGGTTATCAATGAATGAAACGTACAGAAAAGTTCATCGTTTTAGCGTGTTTAAGAGCATTTCTGAGGTTGTCAATATTCTGTGGGTAAAAACAGCTGGTGGCCTTTCTTTCTCGTTCGATGTTATCACTGTTTATTCAAAAGAAAATTAAAAGAATGCCTACACTCACTTTGATCAGGAGATGAACGATATCTCGTTCTATTTTAACCTTTTTTTTTTTCGACATGTTTTTGATTTGATTGAAAAATAGTTTTTCTTCTAGATATTCTCTAATACTAACAAAACAGAATGTGGGAGTTTACTTGTGTGTATTGTGCAGAGTAGACCATTTGACTTTAAACTTCTAAATTTGGCGTAAACATGCTTCAGAATGTAACAATGCACATCCCAGAGTATTATTATTATTATTTTGAAATCTTTATAAGAATGAACTAGAAAATAAATGAGATTATTTCGTTTTCAGTGATGACTTGTAAAAATAATATTAAACAAGATGATTTTTACATTTAAGAAAACTAAAAATTATAATTTTAATAACATTAGCATAATTATACAATTTTTCTCCTGAATTTTGACAATTTTTTAAAGCTTTTTGCAAAGTTTTCAATATTTATATTGTTGCAATGAAATTCAAACAAATAAAAAATACCTTTTTATCAAATATAAAATTACATAGTTTTCTTCCATTGTTAAAAACCAAGAAAGATTCAGTTCTTTTAATCTGTTCATCTTATATAAGAAATAAGACAGTGGCGTTAAAGAATTGCCAAAGGCAGCATTCAAACTAGATTGTCCGGGCATTTTTGCACTTAATAGCACTAAAGTGGCATGGAACTGTAATTGAAAGCACACAAACAATTGTACACAATGAACAGAATAGGTGTAAGCACTAAGTAACAACACTGTTGGTACGCTCATGTTTATATAAACACGAGGAAGAAAAAAAACACAAATAGCTGGATTAAATGAAATCACGAATAAAAATTTATTCATTAAAATTACAGATTTGAATAAAAATTTGGAAACAATCTATCAAAAAGTTAACCCTTTGCACTCGGAAAGATAATACGATGCATAATTATTCATTTAACACATGGACCTGTTTATAACATCAAAAAATAAATACATGCTACTGTTTCAAGTTGAATTTCGCTGAAAAAGAAATCTACATCTTTTTAACATTCTGTAAGTATTTTTAAAAATTAAAGTTAAAAAATAAAAATGTCAAAATGAAGCACCTGCTTGAATGCTGAATTTGAGAACACATTCGAGTGCATCATCTATCCATCTGTACGTGTATATGCTTTGCAAAGCAACGACTTAGACAAAAATTAGAAACGCAATCTTGCCGTCAATGCTCATAACTCCATTGTCCAATATGACTGCCGACTTCAGGACCCATCGTTTTCACATTCTTGTTGAATAACGACTATTATAAAAGCCGTGTAGTAGCAAAACTCTCCCACAATAATTCTTAACGAAATTATAATTATTTCTAAGCTTTCTGAGGACAAAAAGAAATCCTTATATTCAAATATAAATAGTAATTCCTCTAATTACTTTTCAATGTGTTAAGGGTTCAAAAAGTCGATTGTCATTGGAAAGTAAGGTGCCAGATGTCCATGCTTTCTTCAATACAGTACGAAATACAAAAGGCGTCTAAAAATAGGCGAAGTAAGTTATTGCTTAGGATCCACACAATTTATAATTATGAAGGCCATGCAACCGATCTTATTCAAATTTAAATCAAGAATGATTTAAATTAATTTCAGAATATTATTCTAGTCATATTCCTAACCAATGACTCTTTTCAAGTTTCATATTATGATGTTTTATAATTCGAAATCAATGCAGTGCTTAAATTTAAAAAATGACCGACGCTATTTTTGAATATTATTTAGTGCTAAAAAAGGTATTAACATCATTTGGCTATTTTATTTAAATTTCAATTATGGTTTTTTTTTATACGCGATATAATGAAACCAATATTTTAAAAACTGGTCCGCAATTAAGCATGTTGTTCTTTCAGTTTGTCAAAATTTGCTACTTAAATCTACTTTTATTAACATTAAATTAAAATCGACAAAAAAAATGATTTTGAAAGTTAGCGAAAATATGAGAGCAGAAATTTGCCTCGCCTGTGCGCCCCTTTTCAGGCATAATACACAAAATCATAAAGCATACGAGAGGGGAAAACAAGGATATTCAGGAATAGCATTTTCTACTTCAACAATAAACTCTTCTTCGGCTAATGTTTGTTAAAAAGCCATTTATTTATTCTCCAAAAATGAAAACATAATCCATCGCAGCTGCAAAAGTGAGAACTTACGGAAACGAAACTACCAGGAAGTGTGCGAAATATTCTCCCAAAATAAAATACCCGCTTTCATATTTTGTGCGCTCTAAAAGATCTCTTGACACCAGTTGCGCCACCCTGTCACGGGGTGAGAAGTCTGTCAACACTTAGTAAGACGGCACTTGGAGTAGGGGGTGGGCGGAAAGCAAAAAGAAAATTTCCGTGTCATTCTTCCGCAGTGGAATGTGTGTCAAGTGGAACATTTCGTCGGAGGATAAGGTTTCTTTTTTAATTTATGTCTAACACATGATGCCAGGAAACTGGGATTGTCGCCTGGACTCGTTTAAGTTGGGGCGCTTTACGACTTGCATGCAAAATTACGAGAATATCTCGGGTTCAATAGATCGGGTCAAAATGCATGCGATTAATAGATTCTTTCAGATTTCATAGAAATGCAAGATCGGGTCATAAAATCTTCTCGTGATTATAAAATTTGAGTGCGTAGAAACTATTACATAGAGGACGTGCTTCTTTTTGTTAATTATTCATTATTTCAATAAGTTTATAATTAGCTTAGCGTGATTTCAAGCTCGAAAATGTCAAGATGCTATTCTAGTCCTCGCCATAAGTTGCTACCGAAACATCAGTGCTTTATTATTACGAAAAGGCGTCGCAGATATTCATAACAATGTCTTAATTTTTCTTAGAAAAGAAATAGATATTTTCATTTCACAAAATCGCAAGTATTGCATTTTTCCCTCAACTGCATTTTGTTAAATAGAGGAATGGTCTCCTCAAAACTTTCTAGCATTATTTCTAACTAGCCGCCTTTGGCGACCAGTCGGTTCGACAGTATTAATGCTGGCTAAAATGTCCAATTAATATTTTATGTAATTCATTCTCATAATAGGTTTTTCAGCAAAATATTTTAAGTTTGAAATTTTGATAGTCATATTATTCATTATCTTGATATTTATCTTGAAATTTTGATAGTCATTTATTTATCTGTTATGTAGACCTTAAGCCGTTCTGTTCATTGCATTAAGCGTCTCTCTCATTTTCTATAATACCAGTAAAATTCAATTTTAAATTAAAGTGGAAATAATGAAACTACAATTAATATAAAGACGTATTTTAGTGAATCCCAGCACGTCTTTAAAAGAAAAATATGAGAATTGAAAGCAGAGTCGTTCGGCATTGAAATGTTATGTGCACTACAAAATAATTTTCATAAATTTATATCTTAAAGAATTATTCAACAAAAATTTCACGGATTTAATGAAAAATTCAGTTTTTAGTTTTATTTTTTAAAGGATATAATCTCTATCAATAACAATATTGTTTTTTTTTTGTTTATAAATATATTTTAAAAAATTATGAAGTTTAAAATTTAAACAGCCCTTTGGTCTTAAGGAATCAAATTCTGCAAATTATTCTTGACTATCCAACTTTTAAATAAATAAATAAACGTTTTTATTTTCTGAATTCAAATCTGATTTAAGTTTATTAAGTTTTATTTATTACAATATTAGAACAATCAACATTTTCATAATCTAGGCTAATCACTTTTGAGAAACTCAGAGATGATTGGCTTCTTTGAGACAGTCGATGAAGTGATCTATAATCACCCGTTTTTATAAAATATTGATGAATTTTTTAACAATCTATCAGCTTTAATGATTGATTTAATTGATTGAAGTGCGACTCTTTTTATTTAAAATATTAACGTCTTAAGAATAGGTTGTTAAATATTAGTCACAAGGCACAGGATATATGTAAAAATTTAAAATTCATAATTCATCAGCATTTATTGATTCAAATTTATAAAATATAATTATTTTTTCATTTAGACCATTTGTTAAAAGATGTATAACTGTTACTAAAGGTTTACAAATTAGCTGTTGGATCCTGATTAAAGTAGATATTTTCTACATATTAAACCATATTTGCCTTAAATAAAACTGTTTAATTGAGTTTATAATATAAGTATTATGAAAGATCATAGAAAACGTTTCCTTGCATTTACTTTTCAAAAAATATCAAGTTTCATATTTATTTAATTTCATACAGATACGAACTGAAAATTACAATTGTGTATATTTAATTTGGAAAGATTGTTAACTTTTTTTTTTTAATTTGAGCTTTTGTCAATATGATGGCAATGTGTTGATAAAAGTTATTTTTTTTTTCTCATTAACTTGCAACTTGCTCGTTCGGCTTAAATTTTATTTTTATTTTGCCAGAAATAAATTTTTGGAAAATATGATTAAATTATTTTATAAAAATTCATTAAAAGCAGACATTTAACTTGTTCCTTAAATCATTAGTATCATTGAAAAGATTATTTTTTGAATTTCAATATGATGTAAAAATCAATTTTGTGCTGTAATATTTTCGGAAGTTATGGTAGAAAAATAACACAATTTGGATTCATTTTTAATTAATCAAAATTCTAATTAAAAATTTAAAAAATAGCTGAGAGGTGCACATTCTAGGTCTCCAAAGTATACACATGTCACATTTGGTAGTTGTAGGTCAAACTGCCTGGCCTGTAGAGCGCCAACACATACATACAGCTTTATTATAAGTATAGACAAAGTTGCTATTCCAAAGAATACCTTCATGACATTGACGTACACTAGATACTAAATAATTACCTTTAGTAGAAATTTAGAATTTTTACCGAATTTAAAGTGTGATCCTTGGCGAGTTTTTTCGCGAGACGAATGAAATCCCGTATATGGTTTTTAAAGTAAATTTGTAGATTTCTATTAAATTTTGAGCAAATTTTATTCAGAGGGACATTTTTCTGTTCGAATATAAGTTAACGCAATAGCTGCAAAACGAAGAGAACAGTTCGATGAATAAAATTCGGTACATCTATATTACAGACACTTATTAAATTTTGAGGCAAATCAACAAGACGTCTGTCGGTCTGTACTTTCAGATACATGTAAATAGTATATAGATATATAATATATAATTACGCATTTCGTTCCATATCAAATCTTGGTTTCAGTGTGATGGGGAAAAATGTGCATGTGACACAAATTCATCTGCAGAAGAGAGCGCTCGCGGGAGTGCTCTCTCACTCATTTAGAAACTCACTTTTACACAAGAAAGCACAGTCGTTGGTAACAGCCTAGATATTTGGAAGAAATAATTATCAGAGCTGAATGTCCGTATTCATGTCTGTCTGTCTGTCTGTCTGTCTGTGAACTCACCCCTAAAAAGTGTCGGAAGGATTAAGTTTTACTGTAGTTTCTACTCCAAAATGGAAAATCTCTATCAAATTTTTGATGAAATTCTCAATAAGAGTCTATTTGTCTACATGAGAATATAAAAACAATAATCCAAAATACTAAAATTTTGCGGTTTATTTTATCATGAATTTCTGATGTATGTAAAATTTTGAAGGAGAAAAAAAAAGCGATCCTTTAACGGCTAAAAATCTGCCCCCCCTGCGTGGTTGCGCGAATTCGCTAACTCAACAACGCAAAATCCTATATGAATGGAATTTAATATCAAAATTGTAAAATATTAAACCTAATCGCAATGTCAAGAGGCCCGAAGGCATATTCGATTCCGCTGAACAAAGCGTATTATATATTTCAACAGAAGAAAGAGCCATCACAGTAATGCTGAAAAGTCTAATATTTTTACTGCGTCATACAAGAGCAATTGAAATACGTAAAATTATTTACAAAATTTGCGACGTCTTCCTGTAAACTGAACACCTTTTAATATGAATAAATAAGAAAAAGTAAAATTACTTTATCTTGACTATACAAATCAGGATCCGTCTCCGTTACCTTCAGGTAATTCCGCAACAAAAGGCGACTTTTTGTCAACAACTCTTTTATAAATATTAACAGAATATTACGAAAAGCATAAATTACATTGCGTGATATTGAAGGTAAATATCGAAAAAAAGAAAAAAAATCTTTAAATTGGATTCAACAAGCTGCATATTCAAAAACTCGCACGTCATAAAGTTGATGCACACAACTAACAGAAACAGTTCGGCAAACGACAAGCTTTCATATTTCTCTCGATTAAATGACAATAACGGTTACCTCCTCCAACCCTTCCGCCCTCTCTTTCCGCGTCAGAAGGCGAGAAAATTTATTCATTACATTTCGAGAAATGAGTTTTGCCGACGGAAATGCAGAAGGGAATGACGCGGGGCTGCTCACGAGCATCGGAAGGGTGTTAAAATGGTTTCGGGTTTTCCGGCTGTACACCTTCGTGGTGGCAACCTCCCGCTGTCAGTTGCGTACACCAAAATGACGAATCTAGTCCTCGTTTCCTCAAACATTTCTCACAAATTAGTGCTTCTAGTAACTGTGCAAGCTATTTTCTGTACACTAACTATGGAATAGGGTTTTGTATTGCAAAACGTAAAATATAAGAAAGGCGTAGAGAGATAATTTTTTGATGAATATTAATCCTAAATGTAACTCCTAGATATGTAATTCAAACGACCGGATTTCGAAATGAAATGCCAATTTTGTCTTAATGGCAGATGTAAGCATCGAAACCAATACCGATTCAAATCCGAATCCAACTCATTCATTCCAATCCATCCATCCGAATAATTCAAGAAGAACGGCCTTAAAAAGGGCGGGAAACAATGTCAGCAAGCCGTCAACTTATTCGTTTTTATATTTCAGGATTAGGGGTTTTATAAAATAATGCAGACATTGATAAGAACCAGCGGTACTGGTCTCACCAAAACTTTCTCACATACTCTGTAATAAAGGTAAAAAAAGGTTTGGGACGCGCTTTTTCCAACAGACTTAGATGAACATTTGGCACAGAACAGCAACTGCAGTCAAAAAATCGCATACCAAATTTGTTATGTTTAAGTCACTGCGTTTTTGAGTTATCATGTTTACTTGCTTCTGAAAGTAGAGATCCGTAGACATTCACCTCTCTGTTGGATTTGGCTCAAAATGTGACGGATGCTTATGCCATGGATGTCGCATCGATATATTGAATTTATTCCGTCCAACTCTCTTCGCTTGGTAGTTATTTTTTAAATTTATATTCGAATAGCAGGACAAACAGATTTCCTCGAAATGGAATTTGGTCAAAATTTTATACAAGTCTATATATTTGGTGTAAAGCCTGGGTACCAAATTTCATATGTTTAACTCAAAACGCTTTTGAATTCGTTATCACAGCCAGATACATTATAGATGTTAAATATGTGCATCGAATTTTAACCTTCCGTGTCTCTTCGTTCTGCAGCCAACATGTGAGAGCAAATTTCTTCTCAATGGATTTTGCTCATAGTTTGATGGAAGTATACGAATTTGGTGTACAGAAAGAATACCAGAATCTATCCACCTAGCTCAAAGTTTTGAGTAATCTTTGGCTCACACGGAAACACCCCTGAGTGGAGGCAACTCGAAATGAGGATGAGATGCTTACGGTATGGTGGTTGAATTTCGCAACCCTGGAGGGTACACAAAAAGGGGGGGAGGTGGCTCCTCCCATCGATGACGGGACATACTTCCTTCGGGAAGGTTGTACCGTGGCCGGTGATGGCCCTTAGGACTCAACCACAGTTCCCATCAGAGTTGCTGTTACACCGGTTCGGTCATTCAGTTTTCGTTAATCGTGTGCCTTCGGGCGGATCGGAGAGTCTGTGATATGACTTATCACAACCCGATAGTCAGACATTATTTCAGAGTTGTATTTTTCGAACTCAAAAAGGTTTAAAATATAGAGATTAGCCAAAATCGAGAGTTTGATTATTTTTTTTCACTATACTTTATACACAATTCTTTATCGGTAATATAAGGATATTATAAATTAATTTGTTATATTTACTTTTATATCTTTTAAAAATAAGTCCAAACTATTTCTTATTGTTTTATTTTTAATGCAATTTACAAAAACAGAACTGTGCCTTTCAATCAACGAAGTAAAAATAAATTTGAATTTAAAAAATCTAGAATCCAGAAAGATAATCTAGCCAAGCACCAAGATATGGCTGTAAAAAAGTAATAAATATTATGCATTCATTTTGGTTTGATTTAATTGCATTTTTTTTTGAAGATATTAAGTATGTTGATCTAAGGAAAAAAAGAGACTTAAATTGAGGAAGTAAAAATGGATAGCTATCTTAAATTCTTAACAATTATTATCCCTCTAGAAATGCATATCCTACCTCCTCGCCCGGTTTACCTTATCCTATCCTATCCTACCCTACCCTATCCCGTCAATGAAATGAGCCACGATAAATTATTCTGCGACTCGGAGTCTCTCAGAAGCGGGGCCAAATTGGACAGTGGAATCAATCTAATCAACCTCTGTACACCAAGTAAATTCAATTGCTATTGCGACATTACATCCAAACCAGTAGACATAGATATGATCTAATATATATTTCAAAACAGCAGCTATGTTTGGAAATAATTTAGTTTAAACTAACAATTACCGACATTCAATATATCGATATTGAAATTTGACTTGACTGAACTGCTTCTGATAAACTGAAACACGTTGTTTAACTATTTGCGCATACTTTCTTTAAAAGTGCCGCTAATTGTGAATTCGTGTTTGTAAATTTGTGCAATTCCGCTAACTGTAACTGTTTATTTTTATTTTGAATTTTCAGGAACCGCGAAAACGTTTTGAATAAATCTAGACGTATATTTCTTTACTTGAAAAGGATTCGACAGAGGAAAATTGTTTCTATTACCTCTTTTAATAAATCTTGAATGTATGATTGGAAATATTTTTTTTTTCGAATCTCATGCTTTGTTTACTTTTATATTGCTCTGAGAGAAATTCTGAGAAGGTTCTACGTATTAATGGCAGATTAAATTCGTGATTTGCATTCACTTTCTTTTCTCGTGAGCTTCATTCGTGAGGTGTACACACAACTTTTTTTTTTGGGGGGGGGGGGGTCATATTACAATGAAACGCAATTCAAAATGTTGTTCCAGTCTGCCTTTTTAGGGACAAAAAGTGTTCAAAATTGAATTTTTTTTTCCATCTACAGAACCGATTTCATCTCTTCGCACATCTCTTTTTAAATTTCCCCAACTTGTGACATAAATAAAGTCTGACAGTAAATAATTTTTAGACGAATTACGAAAAGTATTCATCATTTCCTTACAGTACTTTGAAATAATTATGCTAAATATATACAAGAAGTTTGTTCATATATGTATGTTCCTTAAAATTCTATAGCATTTGTTCGATCTCGATGAATTTTGGCACTTTCACTGTTAGAAACAAGAAGAAAAATACTCTCACTCCCACGAAAGGCTAAAAATTAGTTTTTCAGAAATTTGATGCGTTTTCACAGTTTTATATTAAAAATTTTGGAAAAAAAATCATCGCATAAGAAGATTAAGATCTTAAATATATTTTGAAGGATATTAGCTTAAGCTTTGTGAAATATCACATCGAATGTAAAATATCAGCTGACAATAATGCAACGGTCAATATATTGATTAATCCTAACATTTAAAGCGATACAATATGCTAATTATTTATATTAAGGGACCATCAGCTAATTGCTGAAAATGGCCAATATTAAAATAAAACGCATTAAAAAATAGAAAAGGCCTTTCATTATAGGTCATAATACTTTTGAATTAAGTATTTTAAAACATAAAACAATGATACCACACTTCATCAATAATGAATTGAGGTATTTTGTGACCCAATGAAGGGCACATTGTTAGACACCTCTTTCACCAAGATAGTCGATTTCATATTTCAGGGCGTTTTCAACATGCTAATACTTTTAAGTTTTATTAAATTTACTATGACAAACTCCCCATCTTTTACAATTATTATTGATTATTATTTTCGGTTTTATAAATCAATGACACTTATAAGAATCTGACCAAATGAATTTGCTGAAGTATTAATATTTTATCACTCAAGGATTTTGAATGTTTTACAATCTTATTTACTTGACAGTTAAGAAATTTTTTAATCGGCCTTTTCGTCGCCCCCCCCCCCCCCCCCAAAAAAAACCTTCAAAACTTAGAGCAACTAAGCATCAGCTTAGTAAGAAATTATTACTAAGTAATACTTTAAAATTTAAAATCTTAATTTCAATATTAAGTTATTTTAATTAAATAATTTAATTAAAATATTAAATTAATTTTAATATCTCAATTTTTTTTCATAAGGGATCTTTTAAAATTTTATACTTTAATTTGTCGAGTTACTTATCCCGCAGTCCAAATTTCTCCGCCAACTTGCAAAAGTTACGGTTCTGACTGGAAGACTCGCATACCCAGAGGAAATTAATTTGGAAAAACATCTGATGGAGCGTCTTTAGGAAGAGAGTGAAGTAATTAACGATTTCGAGTGGCCACAGCAATTAAACGTAGTAATATTTCCTACCAAAAATCGCCATGGAAAGTCTGAATTTTTTTAAATATTAATTTCATTTTAATAATGTTCCAAAAATACTAGGGAATAAGGTGAGGGCTCATAGACTTGAACGCGCATGCAAATGAACCGCCCACAGATTTTAATTAAATTCTTTTGGTATCTAAAATACAAAAAATTGATTATGCAGCAGCAGAAATTTCAAGATTCTAATGCTCCAGACGGAATCGACAGTGAACGTTTATTTTTAGGAATTTTGCCTCGAGGTATGTGGAAGAGAATTTATCATGCTCAGCAAATTATTGTACTATCGTGTCGAAATTTCTTCTCCATTATCTATTCCTTGAAGCTGCATTTATGATTTTACGATGCGATTCTTTCCGAATAGGCAGGCAATTGAGAAGCAAAACAATTCAGCCATTTTGTGTGCTTTGAAAAGAATGCATGCATTATCCTTTCAATGCTCTTTGTCTCCGTAAAATGGATAAATTTCAACTCCCCGCACTGGATGTCCCGATTTCTCACTGGAAATGGACAACGCGTAATGCAAGAAAAGACTATAGAGTCAAATGAATAAATCCTAAGGTATTTTGTCATTTGGACAGTGATGCATAAATGATATAATAGGCATATAAATAATCCTACGAATTTGTGATTATACTTCCTTGTGTTAGTTTTCTAATAAAAAGTGAGTTTTACGAATAACTCGGATGGCACCAAGTCATTAACGACAAAAATGAAGGGCCTAGAATGTTCGAGAATCTTTTTGATAGCTTAAAACTTGAGTTCTGGCGTTTGTTTCAGAAGTTTCTTTGTCATGCCACTGAGGCTTCTAAATTCTAAGTGAATTGGAAGTAGTAACCAAGTGGAGAGAGTAGTTAGCTGAATTGAGTTCAAGCGAATAGTTGTGCGAAGTCTCTGAAGAAAATTATCTCTGAGCACTTCCTGCTGTTGCAGCTGTTTAATAACGATTTACTTGCGCGAAGTTCATTTCTGCAAGTGCTGCTTTCTTTAAGTATCATCTGTGTTTTGTTACCTCTGTCCCATGTCTTCGTGAGGAATAAAACGTCATTATACATTACTGGGCTTGCTGGACTTTTCTTTGAATATCCAGTGGAGAGATATTTTCCATAATTATACAGAAGTTGGAAGTACCTTGAGGATTATTGCCACGAGAAAAATTTATGTTTGTCTGAGTATGTCTGTGTGGTTTATTTGGGCAAGAGTCATATTTGGCTATACTAAGCTGGAAAAATTTAAAAGATTGAAGTGTAAATTTTTTTATTGACAGTGATTGAAATTGGCAGATAGTGGTCAACTTCTAAATATCGAGTAACAACATACTTCAGACCATGTTGACGAATTCGCCTTTGTGCAATAGATACCCGTAAGGAAGGTACCCGAGGCTCATTCGAAATGCTTCTCAATCTTGGACAATCATCGAAATGCTGTGTATTATCTGCATGAGATAGTAGCCATCTATTGACACGACATCGGAGAGAATGATACCTGCAGTAGTCAGCCTTACAAGCCTTATCAACTTGTATAAACTCTATTAATACTTATTCATCATCTGCATGTCAAGACTAGAGGCACCCAAGGATTAGTGACTTGACACTATTGGTGAAACAGTAATGAACCATCGGTGAATTCAGGCAAATTTATAAGAACTGCCTCCGATAGATAAGCTTTTAGTATATATCTAATATTCAAATTATAATCGAAAGACTGACTGATTTGGTGTTCGTTACCAAAGGGTCCATAAGAATTTCCTTTGGAAAATGAAAAATTGTGAGAAATCTGGATGGTTGTAATTATATTATCATGTAATGTTATTGCACTAATGTTTCATAATTTGCATTTGTAGTTTATATATTAGTGGTATAGGATTTAAAATGAATGCAATATTTAAGTTTTATTCATTAAAGGACCCATTATCATTCATAGGCAAACTGTAGAAATTGCATACTTCAAAGAATACAGTACCTTGATTAACGTATTTTAATAATAAAGGTATGTTTTATATGACTTATGTATATAGAGAGTGACTCAAAAACCTTGACTGCGGCTTTTATTCCTTAAATACTGATTATAGGCATATACTGTAAGTTACAAAAGCATATAAAAAGTTGCAAAATGTTATGAAATAGATTAAAATTTTCAGAAAACTTTAAAAAAAATACAAAATTTAAATTTTTATACGGACCCTTATAAAAAATTCCCAATGAGTAAAATGTGTTCTTTCACAGATATGTTAAAACAAAGTTGGTGAAGGGTCAATCACAAATTGAAATGCAAATGTTTGCAGCTTCAGTGCAGATGACGCGAAGCAGGAATGCGTCATAAGGAAATAAAATATGCTTCATATCTTTAGTTTTAAATACAAATTTTAAAATCATGCTTCCTGAAAAATACTTTAAAATTTTATATCATGAATTACAGAATATAACTTGAAAATAACACAGACAATGAACTTGTAAAAAAAAACTAAGAATTGTTTTGAAGATGACCGATTGGTGCGTCTCAATCTCAACAGACGCTTCATTATATGTTTTTTGCGTTCTGTCATTGTTCAGTAGTATAGAATATTTGCACATAAATATTTCACACTTCTGCTACATTTTGAGAGTGTCATTTGCCTATACAAACAGTGTGTCACAATACAGCAATGAAGAACTTTTTGAAATCTTAATGCTTTACAGTTTATATGCAATCGCAAGGCTAGCGATTGCCGTTTTAAACAAGATCGATGCATAAATCCTAAAAATGAGCACTCTTGATCAACGCAAATCCATTCGTGGACGTGCTATTCATCATCCGAGGCAATTTTCTGTGAATGCATGGTGTGGTATATTTTCAAAAAAACCGCTTGCTTGGATCCATATTGTATGATCGTACGCTGACGGGAGACGGATATGTTAATGAGATTCTGAATGTGGGTATTGCTAATTTTATGGAGGAGCTTCCTCTAACGGTACTCCCACATGTTTGGTTTCAACAGGATGGATCTCCAGTTCACCCTACAACAGTTGTGAAACACTGGTTAAATAACGAGTTTTCAGATAAGTTGATTGGCTTGCATGATCCAGTCGAATTTCCCCCTAAATCACCCGATTTAAAGACTATGGGTTTTTTTTTGTGGGATCTTCTATGTACAGCGATTTATTTGTCACCTCCCTTAAATAAAGCAGAATTGCAGCAACGCATTTTAGAGGGTTGTCGTGACATCAACGAACAAGAACTTGATAGAGTGTACAGAAGTGTCATCAGACGAATGAAGCTCTATATTGGCATGGATGGAAAACATTTTGAACAAGTTATATAATCTTTCCTTTAAGTTATTATTTCTACACTTTTTTAATACTTTTGAACGAATAAATAGCAAAATTATTATTTATTCAATCATTACTTTCATTGTTAATTTGTGTATGACCCCTAAAACATTAACATCCGACGTGATTTTTCCTCTTTGCGAACTCATATCCAGGTATCGAGAAGTGGTTTAAGTCAGCATTTATGTAGTTTCATATCTTTGAGTGATAAAATGCTGAAATTTTGTACATGACCTTATTAGTCTATGAGGCACATTTTACTCGGGGGGGGGTTGTGTGTGTGTGTGTGTGTGTGTGTGTGTACGGGGTTTGTATAAAAATTTAAATTTTGTATTTTAAGTTTAATCCCCTGAAAATTTTAATCGGTTTCATAAAATTTTACCCCTTTTTATACGCAACTTTGTAATTTACAGTATATGTCTATGATCAATATTTAACGAATAAATGCCGTGGTCAAGGTTTGAGACACCCTGTATATCTCTCAATTTTCTGATGTATGACGTGTAGTTGACGAAATTCTGGATATTTGTAAAGAAATTATATGTTATGTGATATCCTTAACGTTGTTGCAGCCCTCAAAATTAGTCAAAAATCAATAGAGTGTTTATAAATCATTCATTCTTAGCAATGCCAAAGCGCTGCTGTAAATGAAATCAACCCCACGTTGAGAGAAATTCCTCGATAAGAAAAATTTCTTTTCCTCTTATGACGAAGAAATCGAGTATGAATTTCCATATTTATCTCTACATGTCTTTCCATATTTTTTCTCTTTTGGATTTTTCTAATACAAAGGAATGCAGCTACCTTTTGGTATATTCCTCTAGATGAGAATAATAGTACCACTGATTTAAACAATGTCACTCATATAATGGCTTGAGGTCTATAATCGGAGTAACTATTAGACGATTCACAAAACCACTGGAATAGGACTCAAAACTTTCTCCTCTATTCTCTAATAAATGTATTTGTATTTTAATAAAATACACTTGCCATTGGCGAACAATAGCTACGAAAGTGCCTATTAGCATACGATCTTTGATGATTAATGGCTGGGATAAGGTGAATATACAAATATTAGAAAACCGACAACTTTTTACAGCCCGAAGGAAACCAAAATTTGATCCAAGATTGCAATCATAGTAGCAAAATCACATACCAAATTTAATATATTTAAGTCATCGATATTTTGCTTTTACGGGTTTGAAATTCGATACATATTTATATTTTAAATGTTAAACCTGTGTACTAAATTTTATCAATCCAGCTCTTTTCATTTTGTAGTTATCGTGTTAATTAAAATTCGAACAGCCATACAGACTTCTTCAGAACGGATTTTTCTCGTAATGTGATAGAAATTAATAAATTCGATGTAAAGGTCGTATACCACATTTCATCTGTCTAGCTGCATTTTTGAGTTATCGTGCTCACAGAATGACAAATAATTGCAAAAACTGTATATCAAATTAAGAGAGATCCGAAAGTGTCCGATTCGTCAAAATCTTGCTTTCGAATTTTCAGACAATACTTTTTTTATATTTCATATATGAGAAAATAAAGGGATCAACATAATCTTTTCTAAAGACATGGTTTTTATCTGTGTAAAAAGTTATGTACTCAATTTGTATATTTCATGTCTCATATTTTAAAGAATTAGAAATTATAATATTACTCCAGTGCATCCCTTTTTCTTCCAATCTTTTACACGACCTTCTTAAAATTTAATTCATCCTTTTGCCTATCCTCCAAAATCATCTTTCACATTTTTCAGAAAAAACGATAAATATGTTTACTCTTTTAAAAGAAGGCGTAGCTTCAAAGTAACCTGCACTTTCCGGTAGCCTCCCAGATCTAAAGAAGCGGTCGAAAAATACACAAAAAAGAGAAAAACATCAATTTTAGTTTCGGTTTAATATCTTCATCCACAAACTAGACCAGAGAAGCTCGAGGTTCGCAATTTTTAATGCATATGCAAATAAATCGGAGGGAGATTTTAATTAAGTTTCCCCAACAGCGCCAACTGCAAAACAATGATTGCGAAATATCTAGAGATTTGCATCTCGAAAAGCTGATTTTAGAGACCTGCTGAAAATATTTATTTGGAGAGAAACTAGGTAAACTGCAAAGGAAAATACCCATATGTTTGGTTAGGTATATTTCCCAAATCGTTTTGCGCTAAATAATGTTCTGCGCTTTAAATGAAAGTCGTCTATAAGAAAAGCATTTTGAAATATTTTAACTTTTTGAATATTTCAAATAATATTTTATATCCCTCAGAAATGACAATCAATACGAAATAAATTCATTCCAACTCAAAATGATAGTTACTATTATTTATATTGCAACTCAATGCGAATTCAGAATTGATTCATTTGTATGCATCCATAGATAGACAAGAGAAATGCGGATACAAAATAATATATAATTGAACCAAAGCTTCATTATTGTTAAAGGTCACTCGAAATACAAAGTTAAACATTTTCTTGGCAATTAGGAGAACCTCTCTCATTAAACAGGTTTATATTAGTTTAATATCAAATTTCATTATAAAACATCTGCACTATAGAAAAATATTTCAACCTTAAAATGAATTTGAAATGAACGACTATCTGTACCAAACATTGTTCGGACAAGATCATTTTTTTTTCATCATTTCATAGTCTTTTAGATTAAGTATTTAATTCACAACTGAATTCATTCTAATAGAAAAAACTGGCTTCACTATTCTACAGTATTTCAATTTAATTCAATTGCATCGGATTTTCTTATGTAGAAATATTACGAATATTTAGGGAATAATGGCATTTTCAACCGTTATGAGATGGCGCGGACGCTGCCGGAACTAATATCTCCATTAGCGGGAGGATATTTGACCTTTGGCGACAAATTGATCTTCACATTCAAACTGGATCTGTACTGATATCGGAATTGGCATGAAGAAACCTGGGGCCTCTCAGATACATTAGTATCAGACCATTTTAGCTTCATTATTTTTCTAGGAGCTCCGACATATATATCGAAAAAGTCTAAATGGGTGGAGATTTAGTTACGGAAGACGCTTGACTCAGAAAGGTTATAGAAATATGTAAATTTTCAAATTTGCCATTTTATTCAACACTCTTTAAAAAATCAGATATTTATAGTACTCAAATTACTTTTAATAAACTTTCAAAGTAGGTGACGATATTGAAAAATCGATTTTTCGCAAAAATAGGGGGGGAGTGGAGAATTTTATTTGATATTTTTCATGTTTGAACAGATTTCTTTATAAAAGAGTTCCAAGTCCATTTTAGGGAAGTTAGAGTGGTTTTTCTAATTGCATTTATATATGTTTCAATGATATTTTACACCATTAAAAGCCATTTTCTCACATTCTAATCTGATCATTCGAATAGGATTTTCTTCGAAAAACTTTATAAATTAAATTCTAATGCATTTACTCAAATTGGGTATGATAATTTTTCAATATGTTCTGAAGTTCCTAAAATATAAAATAAATAATCTATTCATTTAGAAATATTTTATAGTTGTTTAAATGTTTCACAATGTGAAAAAAAAATTCATGTTATTTATCAATTGAATCCCATTATTTAAAGAATAGATAGAAACAACGCTTATTTTTTGGTTTAGGATCTTGGTAATATAAATCTATTATTACGCCTATAGACCTTACATGGTTTTAAGATTTATATAATTTACTATAAAGTATATAAATTTATTAAGCAGAGTGCAAATTTGTTTTAGCAAATGATTTGATAAACCCCCAAACCAAAAGACTTTTGCTTTGAACATTTTTAACCCTCTTTCCAAATTTTTAAATACTTATATCATTTAACTGGCCTATTTTGATTTCATGGATATTCTTAAAATCTTTATGCTAAAATTCAAAAATATAATTATTTTAGAGCGTTTCTTTTTCCAAATATTCATTCCATTCAAAGTAGTAACATGCTTTAAGTTAAAAATTTAAGATTTTGTTTATGCTTTTAAATTTAGACATTACAAAGACAATTATCTTTCCAAATTCAGTCATATAATTCAGGCATACCGACACCAAACACCATACACGAGACCATCTTAATACTTAATATCTTGATACATCCGAGTTACTCTTCCCACAGAATAATATTCCACGCTATTTCCTCAAAGCCGCGGCACTGACTGGAAGCTTTTCATCCCCAGTGGAAAACTAATTTCGGAAAAATAAACGAATATCTGAGAAAGTTGCGCTTTCTCCAAGGAGAACAAAGTAATTAACAGTTTCAGAGGGACCACCGTAAATCAAAGGGAGCGGTGGAACCGCGCAGAGAAGGGCAGGGGGTGGGGGTGAATATAAATATTCATTTCGGTTTCATGTCTTCCCCAAAAACGCAAACGGAAACGGCACGGACTCGTAAATTTTAATGCCGATGTAAATGAGTCGAGTACAGATTTTAATTAAATCTCTTCTTAGGAGCCAAGCTGCAAAACATGCAACGCTGTGACGGATGAAGATTTGAACATCCGAGAACTCTGAGATTTTAAGAGATCCTAGGAAATATTTAATTCCATATTATCACAGGAAGACTAGTGGGACAGGAAATGGCTGGTTTCGAAGTGCTATTCGTTTAGTTGAACAAGATATTGGTTATATTTTAGAGGAACTGCATCCATGACAAAGACCTGGGAATTTTTCGGAAAATTTACTTCCTCCTATAAGAAAATAGTGTAATCATCAAAAAATTCTAACATGTGATTTTCACGTACTCCTGTTTTAGATCTCCTTGATTTCGAAAAATACATCTTGACATTATGGCAGTCTGTCTGTACAAAGATAATTCAAAAACGCTTTGAGCAAGACGGATGAAATTTTGTACATAGTTTTAACACCCAAGTATATAGTCTTGATCCCTCGTAACCTGAAAATCCCCTGAAATTGTGGTCATTTTTGGACGAAAGTCAGACCTCTCGCAGAAAAAATTCCTGCCTGAGGGTGACCCTTGAGAAAGTCTTCAGGCCGGATTCATCATTTCTTTTCCTTTCTTTTTGTTTATATTAACTTAATATTTTTACTAATTTGGTTAAGTTCATCTGTGTTTTAGTAAGAGCAGCATTAGCGCACTCTAAATACATTTGCATCTTCAATATTTTTAGTTTCTTTTTTAGTTTGATTCAGAAATAATTTTTTAATTGAAATTTCATAATATTTGTATTTGATATTATATATCACATTTTCAGCAATTGACTCAGAAGTCTGTCTGTCCGCTGTTTGAATATAAGTTAAAACGATAACTACAAAATGATGCAAGCTAGATTTATAAATTCGGTAACAATGATTTAACATCTGTATTATAGACAGACTCAAATTTTGAGTCAAATTCAACAGGAATTGAACGTCTGTCAGTCTGTACCTTTCAAAAGCTTGTAAACGCAGTAACTCAAAAATGGAAGGACTTAAATATATCAATTTGATTTTTTTATCAAATTGATATATATCATATTTATTTACTGTAAGTGTATAAGTAAAAATTGTGATTTCTTTTACTACAAGTTTTATGTCCAATTTTGGTTTCAATCAGTTGCGTAAAAAAGCGTCTGAAAAACAAATATACTTTTATTAGAGAGTTTGCGAAAAAGTTTTGGGAAGGTTTTTTTTTTTTTTTTTTTTTTTTAGTATCACTAATTCCAGGTAAAAAAAATAATCTGATCGTCGGGAAATATCTATTTTCACTACTTTTGGATGAATCTCAAAGTTTCCAGCTTTCGAAAAACACATTTTTGGAATGTATGCTATTCAGTGAATGACTCAAAGTCGCTATGAGATAGAGGCATGAATGGCAGCGCACACCTTTGCACGAAATTTTCAGATACTTATCAAATCCTGGACGAAATCGTTTAATGGGGAACACATCTCTTCCTCCGTTTCTGCTGGGCTCGCGATAACTCAAGTCCGTGTTTGTTGGTCTTTATCGTATACTGAAACACACGTTTTATGCTTCATATCGAGATAAAGTGGAAGGGAGATTTCTTTCGACTTTTATTCCGACTTCCAGAGTAGAGGAACTTTCAAAGAGCAATTCAAAACTTAGAATAGGGATTGAAATGTTAATTGTGAAAATAAAAGAATCCATTCGCAAGCTGGATAACAAGAGTCCTTGACCTGTTGTCATTTAAATTTACATTTTAACATCCCTTTCAATCCTAAGTCAAAAGCAATAAAATATTGATATTGAAAAGATTATTAGATCATGATTTTACTGCGATATTTAACTAAATCTAATCAAATGCAATAAAAAAAAACTAGCACAGCTTTTGGAATTAATAAAAAAAAACGACCCTTTTCATATATGTTGCCGGTAAATATTTCCTCTTTATTTTCACTTCATGGATTAAATTTTAATAGCTTGAAAAGAATGAGCATTCAATTTCAAATTAAGGAAAGAATTTATCCTTTTTATGTAAATTAAATATGGCAATACATATAAAAAAATCTCAATAAATTCCACGGCTCTTAATATCTAGGCAGTTGCAGTTATGAAAAAACTTGGTATAAAAGTAGTTCGCTAGATTTGATTTTCTTTTCTGTTTTTAATCATAAGGAACTGAAAATTTCAATTTTCACGAAGGCCTTTCCAAGGCTTTTCAGGCAGATGGCCAATCTACGAACTCATCTAAGATTTTTATTCAAGTGCCATATTTCCCAGAGAGATAAAAATCTAATCAAAATTATTTTAGTTATCTTTTTAACAACACTAGGAAAGTATTATACTAATCTTATATATATAATGAATTCAGGATGATCTGGGGTGCTGGACACCATCACTGGTGGCGATCAGACGAAATTTTGCCAAGAGTGTGTCACGAGCACGATTGCAATAATTTTTCCATAAGATACCTCCCTAAAATACAGAGTGATTATGAATGAACATTCTAATTTTCCAAGGCTATTAAAAAGAAAACAAAACAAAGTATAACTTTGTTGTTCATCAGAAATTGCAAATAACTGAAAATATATATTTAGTACAGTTATGAGTATCCATTCTAAGCACCTCCAAAAGCAAGAACAATATCAAGGCAATACGATAACTCATCTCAGACTTTCCCAGCATCCCTGATACGACACTTAAAACCTGTAGGAACGCATGCCTTACGTTCGTCAAAATCAGTTGATGGCGAGGGGATCAACGTCTACTGTTTGGTGCAAACCCCAGAGGAAAAACAAAAATGATCTCCACATTCGGTATTCGGCAATATTATCCAGCCAAAGCTTTATGTAGATGTAAGGGCACAAACAAGGACTTCAAACAAACACTCAGTAGAGATTGATACAGGAAATACAGCATAGCACATCATAGTGTCTCCTCGGAACTCGTTTCCATCGCTCCTTAAAGGGGTTTTTTTTAACATTTTATTTTGCTCCCTATGCGAGGTGCTCGTTAAACTAGGTTTGATTGCATTTCATTTATTTTAGCACACTCATAGAAATGAATAATTAAAAAAACTTATAAGTATAAAGAGTTGAAAATAATATAACATATCTCCTAATTCGCTGTTAAAATTATCAAGCGTTATTACCCATGCGTGATCTTACCGGATTCGCAATGCTCAGCTTAATGCAAATGTTCCTTTAGGCAAGCTTTGTTCCAAATGCCAATAGTTTCTCAAGATGATTTCGGAATGAGTGAAATGCAAATAACTCGTACGTGAAATATCTGTGAATGATGTGCTTCATCGGGTATCAAGAAAAATATCAGATGGGCAGTCGTTTATTCTCTGACACTAGAAAACGACATAACTAAACTATCGAACAAACCACACAATATACATAAATTATACTTCGACTTATCCATAAAATTATTCCACGTCAAGAATACAATTACAAGTACGCGACCCGCAAGCTACTAAGGAGATGCTAAATCACAGGCACAAGTCGTAAATCTGAACTTCCGGACGCATCTTCAAGTCGATACTTAATCCCGAGGAACCTCATCCAAGAGCAGCGGCTCTCAGCAAGGCTTCGACTGCAATTACGATAAGTACTTAAAATTCCGTTAACGATTTTAGGCGAGACTCAAAGGTACACGACTCGGCAGCGCTGCTGGCTATTTTAGGCTGTTGTACCTCCAAATCGCTTTTCGTCCTAGTGAAGGTATTATGTAACTAGTCTTTGTTTGAATTATTGCCGTGTGTAAGGTTGTCATAATGGCGAATGACTCGACTTGGCTCGGCTCATATTAGTTACATTAATAATAATTTGCTGATGTAGTTAAGGATTTGAGGGTTATTTTATGCAGAAAAATAAATTTTTCAGATTTCATATGAGAAATAAAATTATTATACCAATACCTTCATTTAAATTAATTTGTAATCACATTTATGAATCTCCATCTCCTTTTTACTGATAAAGGCTTAAGTTTCTGAATGTAAAATTTGCTTGTTTAAAAACAGTATTGCATTTTGTGTTTTTGTATATGACAATTACCAATAGTATCTGAAAGACTTTTACTTGAACCTGACATTTTTAAGACATTAGTCCCCCATTATCTTCCAATCAGTGTTCTCCAAGATTTTCGCACCTACTCTAATAAAGTTAATGTTAATAGATG
This sequence comes from Argiope aurantia, assembly GCA_026543865.1. Taxonomy (NCBI): domain Eukaryota; kingdom Metazoa; phylum Arthropoda; class Arachnida; order Araneae; family Araneidae; genus Argiope; species Argiope aurantia. The sequence continues at coordinate 474,748 of JAPMOR010062154.1, read as the reverse complement.
CACTCATTTTTCCACAGGTAGTTTCACTTTGATCAAACATTGTGCTTTAAATCTCTAGCAATGTCAAGATTTTCCCATATATTTCAATAACATGTAGCATTTAGTATTTAGCTTTCATTTCAATTCAGTTCACATTAAAAAGAATCGTATGAGGCCTTTTGGGCATCATCTCAGTATTTTAAGCGATTTTCCCAAAAACTGGTCAGATATTCCATTTTGATTTTTAAGAACAAATATTAAAACTTATTTCTATCTTCGCATTTTTACTTTTTCCTATACAAAAAAAGAGAAGGTATTAAATCATGGAAAAATTGGAATACGAAATTTGATATAATCTCTACATTTAAACCTCCCTAAGTTCGAAAAAACACACATTTTTGCATTATGCCTGTCTGTTGTAAAGATAAAAATTCTCATTACTTGATGGATGAAATTCGATATGCATGCTTTGCACCAAATGGTTAACAAATTGTGAGAAAAATCTCTTTAGTGAAAGCCTGTCTGGCTGTTCGAATATAAGTGAACATGATACAAAGAGCAGGTTCTATAAAATTTGTTACACATATTTATCGTCAAAAATCTTGATTTGTATTAAATTTTCAATAAATTTGTTAAAGACTGACGTTTGCCAGTCTATACTTTCAAAAGCATGTAAATTTCGTAACTCAAAAACGCAATGACTTAAATATATTAAATATGAAATCCGATTTTGTACTACAATTCTAGTTTTGTGTCGAATTGCGGTTTCAATAGGTTGAAAACAATACTTCTAAAGCACAAATTAGATTTTCGGATGTTATTAATATCTAGGATTAATCGCCAAGGATCACACAAATAGATTCAGTAATGAAGCCAAATTCAAGTCAAAAATCAATATTTCGCAACTATTGTTCGTCATTGTCAAGTATTCGTAGCCTTTTACCCTAGATCCAAAATTTTATTTGGGTTGAGGGATATAACTATTAAGCACCAAAAAAAAAAAAAAAACACGCTAGATCTAGGAAAAATGCTAAATTCACGGCAATGCCCTTCAAGACATAAGTGGCCTTACCAAAGGTCCACAATTTTATTTGGGAGAGGAGGGTAACGCTTTCATTAGAGAGAAATTAGTGTATACCAGAAAATTTTAGGGACATCATACCCTCTGGTTTTTATTATTATTATGTGTCTCCTTATCTATGAATCAACAGATTGATAAATAGTTGAGGGATCTGATACAAAATTTTATTTGAATCTTTAAATATACTTATGAAATCAAATGTCAAGCATCATTTTGCATATTTAAAATAGCTGCTGGTCTGGAAAAGATACAGATAAGCCGTAGAGGAATTTTATCTAAAAATTAAGAAAATTTTATAATTTTGGTGTCAATATTACAGAACAAATCAATTCCTTCTAGCTAACTTCCTAATTTATCGTATAAGCTAAAAGGAGGATGAATAAATAAGCTTCAGAAATAGGATTCGAGGAACCCGACATATCATACAACATTCGCTGTCCCCTCAATGAAGGTGCCCTTTAAATCCGCATGAAATATATATTTCACAAATGATTTTACCGAAACCTAAACCCTAATTGGATACTTCAACAACAACAAGTATTATGAAAGAGTGAGTTGCAAAAAGTGGTCCCCTCGTATTCGTCACTTTTCGATTTGCGTCAATAACATGTTTATGTGTCAACTGTTTGTTTACTCTCTCGGTGCATCTGCGCAAAGAAGTGCCGACGCACATCTGCCAAATATTTGCTTTGCTGGTGATTCGGGGCGCGAGGGAGAGTTCCCGGTTATTGGACCGACGCGTGTTTGCTGGAAGCTGAGTAAAGTGCATCGGATCTGACGCCTATTGTGCGTGCGTGATGAAATTGGTTCTTATATATTTCGTACTCTGGATTTTATAAACGAGTGGGACCATTCAATGTTTAATTCTCCCAAAAATGTTTATTGAATGATATAGTTCTATGAACGTGAATATATTTATGAAATATAAAATCAGGCTCGCATTTCTCAAATACAGGGTTCCCACTCTTTACAATGCATAAAATTTTGGGGTATATTTAAGGGTTTTTTTAAGGCTACTCCCATTTTAAATCAATGTGGAATATAATAATTTGATGCACTATTAATAATTTTATAAATTTTTAAAATAGTTGAGTATGCAATTTCCATCTGGATTACAAAATTTCGATTTTGTTTTTTATAGATAATTAAATAAAAAATTAAACTATAAAATATATATCTAATTTGACATTTCTAATATATATTTATTATGAATAATATTTCAAATTATTGATGAGCATTATTGATTTTTCATCACAGCCGTAGCTTTCATGACAAAAAGAATAGCACAAAAATTATGAATTTTTCCGCAAGATTAAGAAAACTTTATATCCGAATATGCAGAAATGCAACAGATATAGAAAACACATTAAAAAGGGTGGACACATTATTATTATTTCTCAAGCACTATATTTAACTCTTCTCCCCTCTCTTTTGCTGAGAGACGAAAGCTGTTTAGTTGATATATATATTTTCATTTGTCAACTCGGTTCTGCCATAAAAATTTTCAGAACGTTTTTACAGTTATTTAATGGCATTTTGTAAGCAACTTTCGCAATTTTTTTAGTTCATTTAAATAATTAAAAAAATTATTTTTTATATTGAATTTCTTTTTCTTTCAATATCTTTTGATCTTCCAGATAAGTCAAATTTTTGTTTCATCCCTTACAGACTATCGTAGTTCCTTCGTGATTTCAAGGCAATATAAACTTTCAGGATATTTAAAAAAAATCAACCATATTTCGTTGGACTATAAAAAATGATTTAAGGTTTTCTAATTCTTTTCTTTTATTATTAGAAAAATCACTTCCTCTATCAACTTTCCAATGAGAAATTATTAAAAATATTATTTTCTCCCACTTTGCTAATTTTTTCTTCTTTTCCTAAATACCCACACAAAATAACTGTTAATACGAATATATATATCATTTTTCCGCAATTTTATAGAGTTTGGTATTACTATATTACTTAGGAGATAATTAAATACTACTTATATATACAATGAAGGTCTCAGAAAATGAAAGGAAAACTAAGACCATAGAATAGAAAGACTTTCGCAGTGTTTTGAAATAAAAATTAATAAGAGGATTGATATTCAAGACTTTGTCAAGGCTTGTGGGAATCATTAAATATTATTTATAAAATAGCATTTTTAATATAAATAAATGGGAAAATATCAGAGAAGAGTGGATTATAATAGAATCTCCGCTTTCAAAACAAAGCAATATTTTTTTCATGTCGCAGGTCGGAGGTGGTAAACTCAAATACATACACGGGTAAAATAAACAAACTCTATGTAAGAAGAAAATTTTATTTTTGTAGAAATGTGGACTTATTTCGGGACACAACTTTCAAAAAAACCGACTTCAGTAAGTTTTCTCCCATACTTTTCTCTACTACCATTTCTCCTACTGAAAGAAAAATATTGTTTGGAAAGATCCATTTCAAAAGTTACTCGAGGGGTGATGGTGGTAGTAATTGTTAACTTGACAGAATATTTATCCCATTCATAGGCGAAAACTGTTGTTTGAATTCGATAAATATTTCCAATCTTTAAATTATTTCATCTGGTCCTATTTGTGTGTTTTTAAACCCGGTTGAATAATAACTGTTTCATTTAGAAAGAAATTCAAACTTAAGTTTACCTCCATTTGTTTACGATTAGAATTGCTTCGAAAATAATCGTCTCTTTTAGTAGGGGAGCCAGTTGAGCATGATGCGATCTGATGAACGATCTGGCACGCGTCATTTATACATACAATAGGAATTCAATAATTATGAAATTTGTTTTAAATCTTTTATTTCTTGCTGTTCAATGTGTCTGTTACAAGTTTCTCCCTCTTGTTGCAGGGTGTATTTTTATGTTACCTTACAAAATTTAGAAATTGGTATGCAAGACGTGTTGCATATAATCTGGTAAAAGAGCTCGGAAAATCGAAACAAAAATTAAACTTAAAGAAAAAGAGAAATACCAGCACCTAGTCGGAACTGAATGAGAGTTCGGGGTTGGTTGCCTGTTTTTATATTTTAAAAATTATTCCTTACATTTTAAAGCAACGGTAACTATAAAGCAAAAAGTAATTTCAATGCTGTCACAACGCTTGCGTGTAGAAACAATAATTAAAAAAAATTAAATTATTGTAAAATATGCATAAAAACTTATTAAATATAGAGAAAAATTATACAGAAAAAAAATTTCATGACTGAAATGAAAAATTTTTGTTGATTTAATATGTTAGAGTAAAAGTTCATGTCATAATTAGCATCAAACTTACTTAGGAAAATTTCTGAAATTTTATTTAAAAATAGAATAAAAAGTTTTGAGAAAACTTTTCTTAACGAGCATCCCTTCGAACCAGAAAGAAATGAAGTGTCCATTTTAATTAAATTTCAGTTCCAACAATCTGCACACTACAGCGTGTTGAATGCTCTTTTTACCGTACACATCCCGAGACTCAGTTTATGAATAAGGTATGAGCATTATCATGCTAAACTCATTATTGACATCGAAGGAATTAAATTAGCTCATTTAAAAGTTAACATATTTTTCCTCCCTAGTTGATGTTGGCTTCATTAAGGAATTTTAAATTTGTTTATTACTTTCCCGCATGCAAAGTGTGCAAAAAGAAAGTATTACTATTGTCAAAAAATTCGAACTCCAGAATTCGATGAATCTAAGTATCAGATCCTTCTTGAGCCGGTCAACATTTTTGAAACTATGTCTTTCCTTCAGTCTATGTGTACGCAACTCAAAAAAAAACAACCTTTGAGATAAATAAAATAAGGTATGTGGTATCTATTCTAAATCTGTATATTTCGATCAATTCTCGAACGAAGTCCATTCCATCCAGTTCGAGGTCTGTTCTGTCCAGTTGCCCAAATGTAAGTGAACACAATAACTAGAAAACAAATAGAGCTGGATGGATCAACTTGGGTGCACATATCGAACAAATCTATTTTATTAAATTTCAGACCTAATCTGTTATGGAATTGACCGGATGCGCTTTCTCTTGAACGTAAACTCCTCAACTTAAACGCGCAATAAATCAAACATGAAATTTGGCATCTGTTTTCATCGGTGGGAAAAAGGCGACCGAAATACAGATTTGGTTTTCTGGCACTTACGCATTCATTGCATCCCAATCATTATCGCCAAAGATTGTACGCTAATAGGCTCCCTCGTCATTCTTTTTCGCCTATGTCATATGGTTCCTAATATACAAGTACACTTATTAGAGAATACGCAAGAAGCTTTCGGGGAGACTAAGCTGACTATAGTTTTTTTTAATGAATTTAAACAGTAAATAAAAGGTTGATAAAAGAGTGAAATGATAATTAAATATACAAAATAAGTTCGTGAATTCGGAAATCTAAAATCGGTTCCCCATAAAGAATACCGCTTGAATGCTCACTTCCCATACAAATTACCATTCCAATATTATATTACTACAAATTCATAAACAAAACTAACTTTCTATTCAAAAAAATATTTTAATCAAATATCAATTCAGTAACGCGAGAAATTCAGGTATGAGTTAAAAGCAAAAAAAATATCGGATTGTATTTGGCAATCCTTGACATATTTTTGAAAAAGTTCTAAAAATCTAGCATAAAGTTATTTCTCTTTTTCAGTTAAACCTTTATAGCATCTTTTTCTTCATATTTGACAAATTTATTCAAACAACGATAATGGGATCGATTCTTGCGAGATGGATTGTAAGTGGAATCGATTGCAAAGAGAATTGTTTTACCGAAAATTGCCATTTTAATTTCGTATGCATCATTTCACAATTTTTGCAACATCAGGCCATCATTATTCAAAATTCCCTCATAATGCCTCACAAAGAGTTAATCTCTTCATTATATTTGTTCGAAAATAAAATTTTTATAAACATAATGAGAATCTTTCACAAATTCTTAAATTTACTTCTTTCTGGATCTAAAATTTAAGAATCTGCTTATTTCTTGTATACAAACATTTCTTTTATAGATTTAAAAATAAATTTCTTGGAAACATTACGAATTAAAAAATGAAATTGTGAATTTTAAATGCTTCTCGAAGTTCGCCATGTTGTTCATTTTCTTGGTGTTCATTAGTTATCAGAGAGAGAGAGAGAGTATTTATTTCGCATGATTGATTTCAATTTCTGAGTCTTCATCCCCCCCTCCCCGCTCTTTTCCCCCCAAGAAGCTCTTTCGGTAGTTAGCTGCAGGAAATGGAATTGAATTTCAAGTAAATACGAGCAGAAAAAACGTCAGAATCGTTTGGTGGAAGGTTTTTTTCTTTCTATTTTACCGACGAAATATTTCTTTCACTGCTAATTAATTTTGTCAGAGAGTTCTAACAATTTCGCAATTTCGTTCTAATGCAAACAATAGCAAATGAATGCAGAGCCTGTAAATGAAATAATTTAACGCAATCGAAGAATGAAGAATCGCGTAAAATGTGTTTCTTATTAATATTATTCAGAAGATAATTAATGAAACGTGCAGGAATCGCAACAGTTATTAATTAATCGTTGGAATCATTTCACAATCTGCACTTTATTATTAATAATTTTCATGTATTTCTTTTTTCAGGAAAGATTGTCATTTACTTATACATAATTGGAAGCAGGCATTCGAAATCGAATCCGAACAGCATAATAAATAGATTCGAAAGCTAAGAATGAGATAATCCGATTCAATCGAAGGATGAAGAAATGAATTGAAGTTGAGTGTTTTCATAATTATGAATTATTAAGATGAAGATTAATAAAATATTTAGTAGAAATATCAGTGTTAATTAAATCGCAGGAATTGTTTTAAAATCAAAGTCCATTGCTTTAAACCTCTCCATGGTTTTGAAAGACTTGATTATGGTTTATTGATGCACAGATGGACGAAAGAAATTGGAACCAATTCCAAACAGTAGAGCATTTGAACGGTTTCATATATAATCAGATCTCTTAATCTAATTTAAATTCTAATTCATTTCCCAATTTTTATCTTAGTTAAGCTCATATTAAATCCATTCGGCAATTATATTCTCGTATTTTCTGATCCAGTTCCAACTTTTTTTATCTTATTCATTCAACACGGGCTCCATAGAACTTCTAGTCTCAGCATGTACTCACGCTCCACGTGAAGGAATAAAAATCCTTAATGTTACCACATTTTTTTTAAAAAAATACCTAAATTTCGCTTACCTAAAACTACACGTGTCAAATAAATCCGTATTAAAATCTCATTTTCAAAACTACCGAAGGGAAAAATTTCTCTTTTGCTCTTGTGTCGTGATGTAGACAGACGCGTTTCTTTGTACGTAAATGATGCCTCCCTTGATTAAATCAAATGAATTAAATCAAATTTCTAAAATGTCAAAAGTTTCTTTTTCTCCGCCATAACTGCTCAAATCTGTTTACATATTACACACACACATTATATATATAACTCTTCATTTAAATCTTGATTTCCGATTTTTTTATCTTAATTTAATCCATGTTGCTTTAGATAAACTTCTTTCTGATCCAAATACCACTTTTTTATTTAATTATTTCTAACACGAGCTCTAAAAACTGTTGACGTTTTGGTTCTCACACAATAAGTGAAAAGATAAAAATATCTAACACCTATGTATTCCTTTCAATGATACCCAAGAGTCCTTCTACTAAAACGACACGTGTCAAAGTAGTCCCGTAAAGAATATTTAATTCAAAGTACTAAGAAAAAAAATTCTGACACTTCCTACATGTGTTCTGCCTTTGATCCCCGCGTATAAATCATGCCTTACGGTGCAAATATATTAACCAACACTAAATGACGCATCTAGATCGACTTTTAGCAGAATTGTTTGTTAGACTTACTCACGAATGCAGTACAAAAACACATGCACATTGGTAGAGTGCTTAATAATGAAATATTTTTTTCTTCCCAGTGTATTCTCCCCTATCCATACTGTTCACCAACACACAAATCAGAATTGAACAATCATTACTAACAGAAAAAGAATTAAAAATTTATATTTGTGTAAAATAAGAAAAATTATGCAATGATATCAAAATTACATTAAATTTCAATCCATCAACTACAGTCAAAAATAATCTCTTGCGTATTAGTTGAATGATTAACCCTTAACATACAAAAAAAAGGGGAAGAATTGGACTTGACAATTTTTTCTTTTATTGCATAAAAAGAAAAGGAATATTTTAGAAGTATAAATTTAATTTTAATTTTTGTTAATTTTTGAGGCTACCGGATTCATATACATCAAAACATTTTTAAAAAACGCTGACTTTCCCTTTTTTAATATTTGAAAAAACTACAAGAGAAATATGCATTTATAATGTGTCGAATAAATAAATTTCTAGTGTTTAATATTATTTTTAAATTAGAGAAAAATTTGCTGAATTTATGGGGAATTTTAAACACAAACATGATAAAAGAAAACATTAGCAATGTCTATTGTATGCCGTACATAACGGCCGTCCATATAAAGAATTCGGTAAAAGATCCATAATAAACACAAAAGAAATTTTAAGAAAATTTGGCAATGGCGTCGGTACTTCATAATTTAACAAATAGATTTCCGAAAAAAGGAAAAAAACTATTGTAAAATACTTACTTAATTACAATAAATTGTTCGAAATTATATTAATGGGTAGATATTTTACATTGATATTAAAATATTTTGGAGTATTAATACTAAAAATGTATGCTTTCGTAACACATATTATATATATGCACACAGAGAGAGAAAGAATAGTGCGCTATTATATAATTTCCTTTTATTTAAAAGTCATGGATAAAAGTTTATATTTATAACAATAATAGAACTTGGGCTTTAATTAGGCTAGCTTTTCTCATAGAAAGCAAAAACAAAAGATTTTATATCGATAACTAGATGTTCTGAAAAAAAAAACACTTTCGTGGAATGAGTTGTATATTTATATAAATATATATGCAATAAATAAGATATGATGGTTAATTTTTTTTCCCATTCTGCTCCAAATATCAATTTAAGCAATATTACTGCATCTAAACTGTTTTCGTTAATGCTAAAGCTTGACTCAGTTGCGACATCATTTGAAAACTATGAATTAACGAATTATAATTCCATCAAATTATAAAAAAATAACGTAAAAAAACGGAGTAAAGAAGTAAATTTTTTTAGACAAACATATGCAATATAAAAGTATGGCAAATAATAAACTGGTCAATAGACGCAGAAGAACTAGTACAATTTGAATCAGCAACTTAGTTTAGTGCAAAAGAATTATTCTTCAGAATTTCTTAACATACCCTAAAATTGAAGCCAAAAATAGAATGAAGAAAATAAAGGAAGCCATTTTCATTCCTTCAGAAATGTAAATATAAATTTTCCCCAACCTGCTGCATGCACAGAAACGTGGATGACCTCTGTTTTTGACGATCAATAAATGATTGATTTTAATTAATTGCAATATTTCAGTGAAAAAATACCATCGAATTGTCATTCTCGATAATTAACGATTTATAAAAAAAATCAGGTTTCATAACAAATTTTCCTAATATTTCCCGATCTCCCGGAATTCCCTGACAATTCCCGGTTACCCGGTCGACTGCCCATCCTGAATGAGATCTACTTGCATCTACTAGCCAACAGGAAACAATTTTATATACTTGATGCATAGCTATATATTTATTGAATTCAATCTGTACAATGAACCTTTTAAAGGCAAGCAAAACCTTTTCAAAGTGATGCAAATGAGACGTGTTAACCGTTTTATAGTCGGGGTCTTGTTACTATAACAACCGGGCGTGGCGACGACATAATCGCCTCTTATTTGACACGTCAACATCTTCACCCATTCAAAACTTTTTACAATTTTTAACAGCGAACGATGGGAGAAACACTAATTGTTCTTTTAATAGCCGCATCAGAGTCCCCCGAAATTTGGAGCCGCTCCTTTCGTCTGACGAGAGGCCTTTTGGCTTGCATAATTGCTGTCACCGAGCGCGCACTCCTTGAGTCATTACTTTCACTCAGCATGCCAGAGAGCCACTCACTGCAGCAGCAGAAAGTGGAAATAATTTCTTAAATGCCACGAAGGCGTTGCCTAGATGTGCGACTTAATCATAATAATTGAGAGTCGATATCGATTGAATGGTGTTTGCTATCGATGGGAATAAAATTTCTAGAATTTTCGAAACCGAAGAAATAAAGTAGCAGAATAGTTTAAGTTTAGGTTTCTGATGACAGGGGTCCTAATAGCGAAATGAATGTTTTGAGGTCTAAGCAGGTCACTTTAATAAAATAGTTAATTTGAGTTAAAAGTGCAGAATTAAACAATGTTGTAGTTTCTTATGGCACTTGTCAGACAGGTTCGCTGACGAAGTCAGCCATTTTAAGCTGAGAGAGCGTCTCTTGTTTTAGTAGCGCCATCTAGGGCCAAGCGTACGTCTTAGCTACTCACGCATCACATTCGCTTGCACAACCCCTTTTTACAGGGGGACACATTCACACATCTCGCAGATAGAACAGATGAAGAACAACCATGCCCGAACCGGGACTCGAATCCGGGACGCCCAGATCACTAGGAAGACAGTCAAATTAATGATTGGATTTGGGTTCATTTTTTATTATGTTTTAATAACTTTGAGAAAATGCAGACGATTTTATTTTATTATAATTTATGACTGCGTGGCATCCACATTGTTTGTATACAGTTTTTAAAGAGAGGCTCGGCGCTTATAACCTTTTGACTACCAATTTTTAAAAATCTTTGTCTCTGTAATCGCGTAGAAAATGAAGATAACAGAGACAAATCTATTCGATTTTTTTTCAAGTGTTTTTTATACCTCCTTGGCTAGGACATGATGGCCAAATACACCCTCGCCCGTTAAAAAATACTTTTACTCAGAACTATTTAATCTGATTTTAAACGGCTAGTGCGATGTATATGTCACCTTGGTAGTCAAATGGTAAGATGATCATAAAACCGATAATAAGATGTAATAGATAGTGTCCTAAAAATGATGGAAGGATTTCGAAACTGAATTTTTTAAAAATAGAATACAATAAAAGTGTATCATTTGCGACCTTTGGCTTCGAAATTCGGGGAATTTTATCCAACCCAATTGTAATTTTAGTTAACATCGACAGGTGGCCCTGCAAAATAGGAATTATAAAAAATGTTGAAAATGTAAAGACTGCTGCAAAAAGAATTAAACAACGCTATTTTCTATGCAATACCCAATTGCAGCAAAAACGTTGGCAATCTGAATTTCACTTTGGAAAATTTGGAATAAAATTTCCAAACATCCATACAAATATATCAGTTTGAATTTTCTTGTACACAGTGCAGCGTGAAGCCGCCTTTCGTCTATTATTTTTAATGTTCTTCAAAACCATTAGTCATTTTTGGGACATCAGGTATATGCTGGCTCACTTATAATATCAATTCCTGTTTTTAAAATTTGTATGATTATAATTTCCAATGGCCACGAATACTTTTATTTGATATTTTTATGACTCATCAGAAGCCATACAGGGCATTGCCTTTAACATGGTGAATGTCAGAAAAAGCAAAACCACAATAACAAAATGAAGCAATGAAAATTAAATAAAGATAATATTGATTTTGCACGTTTGTTTTATTTCATTTATTTATTTTGTATTAATGGCATCTCATGATGGATTGTAGACGATAAAAATAGAAATTGATTCAATAGAAATTATTGACGTAAAAAGACTATAAAAGAGAGAATGAAATGAGGAAAATCGCTGCAGACGATGCTAGTGGAATATGAATTTTACAAAAATTTTCTGTAATTCTTGACTTTTCGATTTGGAGTTTTGCAAAAGAAAGGATTGGATTTTAGAAAAGAAATAAAATTTATATTCAGAGGACATTTTGCTGTTTTCAGTAATGGAAATCTTGGAACTCAACAGAAAGAAACAATTGAAAATCAATCAATAGAGGAATTTTTATCGCTGTTTTTTAAGTTAGAAAGAAATTTTCGAATCATCACTTACAAAAACTGAGGAACGATAACGATTCAGAATATTTGATGCCACAATTTGTAAAATCATAGAGAAAAGGGAGTCATTTAAAAATTTCTCAAAATTCAATAAATTAAAGATAAACGTCTATTTATTTAAAACGACAATTGTTTGATGTCTTTGATAATGATAAGACTTTTACTTTCTCGTATACGTAGTATAGAGCAAGTGTCAAAAATTCGGACTCGAGATTTCGACGAATCTCCATATTTTAGATCTCCCCGAGATCAAAAAGCATATTTTTAGAAAATTTCCGTCCGTTCGTCTGTCTGTGAGAGAGATAACTCACGCGTTGAGCTAGACAGATGAAATCTGGTATACGATCTTTTCAAATTTACAGATTTCTATCATTTTGAGTAAAATTATTCAGAGGAAGTACGTCTGTCTGGCTGTTCGGATATAAGCTAACTCAATAATTACAAAAAGAAAGCTAGATGCAGTGTCCACACTATAAAAGCCATACTAGCTTTTATGGTACGGATACCTCCCACATTTTGAGCTAAATCTAACTAGGGATTGAATGTATGACGGTCTGGACTTCCAAAAACATGCGAATACGTTAATTTAAAATCGCAATGACTTAAATATACCAAATTTGATATGATATTTTGTGAGTGCAAGTGCAGTTTTGTGGAAAATTTTGGCTTCAATCAGTAGAGAAAAACCACTCAGGTTTCCGAATATTATTAAATGCATGCCAGAGATGAATCGCCAAATAAATCACCAAGGGTGGCACGAGAAATTCAGTAAAAAGGCTTGATTCACGCCAAAGTTAATATTTCATAACTATTGTAAATCAATGTCAGCAAGACGTTCCCTGGCATGACAAGTTTATTAGAAAGCATTCAAGAAAGTTTTGGGGAGATCAATCCATGAAAAAATCAGTTTGTAAAAAAAATTACCCAAAATTATACAATTATTAAATAAATGTTGTAAAATTAAATTTCAAATTTCATGCAAGAAGTAGGATTGATACACCACAAATAAAATTTCACATGCGGCGCCGATTTCCTTTTAAAGTCATTAATATACAAGTCGATTTATAAAAATCTCTAAAATGATATTAATACATGAAAATTTCCACTTTAACGTGTTCAATAGAAATGTTTTTTGGATTCGGACTTTGGGCAAAGATGCTGCATAATAGATTCCACGCATCCGCCTCTTTCCGTTTTCGAGCTATCAAATTCACATTCACGTAAAAGGATGTAAAAGCAATTTTCAAAAGAAAATGGAGCGAAGTCAAAAATAAGAAAATTCATCCACATCTCAAGGTCATAATTTGTTGTTGTTCATATTATTTTCTATTTATAAAAAGTAAAAAAAGACCTTAAAATATCGTTTTAATCAAATAGTGCAGAAAATACGAGGATCTAAGATAAAACATCACACAGAAATCTTTTAATTACACCGGAAACTTGGGCGGTCGTTTATACGCTAAACAGGAAACTATACATATCTTATTTCCTAAAAAAGTACTTATTAAATAACAAATCTTGAATGACTCTTCCACTTCCTAGTTCATTTGACAGTCAAGTTGACAGACATCAACAAAAAACAAACAAACTAGATAAAGACGCAATTCCATCAACAAATGAGGACCATCCGTCGACGTATGTCAGCGCGTGCTTTAATGATATTTTGCACGGATCGTATTCTTGCATAATATACTTTTTTTTAATTCTGATATCATCCATTTTAAAGAATGCTTTCATTTGCATCTCCCGTCTGAATACAAGAGCCCACTATGAATACAAAACGCAAAGATCTATATAGAATAAAATACGATACTTCCTTTTAGCATCTAAAGGCTCATTCGGCTCAATTTTTAAACCAAATCCGTCAAAGAGTTGTGTGTTTGTCGGTTTCTATTTTGAGAAGGATGTAAACGCGATAAAATACATCAAATTTAGCATGTGATTTTGGAACTACAATTGCAGTTTTGTGACAAATTTTGGTTTCAATCGGTTAAGAAAAAGCAATTCTAAGAAACAAATTCCATTTTCGGATTCTATTAACCGCATACCAATGATTAATCGCCAAGCATAACACCATAAATACAATAAAAGTGCCAAATTTACGCCAATGTTTAATATTTCGTAAATATTATATGCCAATGCTATGCAAGGCGTTGAAGTTGCATTTGTGATCTTGTAACGAAGAATATTGATCTCATTTTGGACCAAACGGTTTGCAATAAGATTCCCAAAATGCATACTCGATTTTATTCGCTATGTAACAAAGCAAAAAACGCCCATAGGCGAGAATTGATGTGAACTCTGTGAGGTATTATTCTTGGACTCTACTAAGGTCTCCAATTTCTACCCGAAGTAGGAGGAGAATAGTTTATTTGTTAGGGAGAGTGCGAGAAAATGCTATACGAATTGTTTACAAAACTAACAGGTGGTCTCTCCTCTACATTCTCTTACACAACTAAATTAAAACATTATTGCACATTTGGAAAATGTCTATGACAAAGTTAACTCAAAAACATTTTGAGTTAGATGAAGAATATACGACCTTTACACCAAACATCCGTTTCTACCAAATTTTGAACAAATTCATTCAAAGAAACTCTGTCTCTCCCTGTTCAAACATAAGTTAACACGATAACTACAAATTGAAAAAAGCTAGATAAATAAAATACAATACACAGATTTAACATCTATAGTGTAGACACGTTTTAAAGCTTGGGCCAAATCCAATAAAGGGTTGGCGGACTGTAGGTCTATATTTTCAGAAACATTTAAAGGCGGTAACTCAAAAACGCAATGAATTCAATATATCAAATTTGGTATGGCATTTTAAGCCTATAATTGCAGTTCTGTGTTCAATTCTGATGTTAATCGATTAGCACAAAAGAGTCAAACACGAATTCGATTTTCGGTTACCATTAACTGCATGCCAAGGTTTAATACCCAAAAAAAATCTCGCCAAGGATTATATCACAGATTCAAAAATGCTAAATTCACGCCATAGGTCAATATTTCGTATGGACCCTTGTACGTCAAAGCCATAGAAAACATTTTCTGGGATAACACTTATTACAATGTTGGCGAGAAAGTTTTAAGGAGACCATTCCTACTGGTTTCAATTATTTTGTTTAAAGGTACAAAAATGGAAGATATAATTTCCTGTTTCCAGAAATTGAGGGAAATCTACAAATTCAGAGAAATGTCGACATTCCAAATTTCATGCATGCAACTTATTGCGATTTTGTTGTACTCGTAGACCGACAGACAATCAAAACTCCAAAAATGAGCGTTTCAGACAGTTTGAAGTTTACGTCAGTGTTTAGACTGAAATTAATGATGCTTACCTTTATGTATAAGAGAAAGGTAAATTTAATCCTATGTTCATGAATTTGAAATTACGAAATTTTACAGACATTTTTATCCGATAAATTTTTATATTTTTGATTGAAAATTGTATGGAATCTTCAGAAATTCCATACAACATTTAAAAAGCACATTTCACGATTTTAATCACCTTTTTTATACTAAATTTTTTTTAAAAAAAAGTGTCTTTAATTATAATTCGTGCAAATTCAAGTAGTTTCATTTAAATGGAACAATACATTTATGAGACAACGTGATCAGATTGTAAAGGAATGAAATTTTAGCATCTTTTCCATTAAAATAATGCAGCGAACTTATACTATTCACTCACCTTTTGTCTACATTTAACAAAGGGCAGTTGATTTGTTTAAATGTTTACTGAATAAATTCCTTACTTTCAAAAGCTATACAAATATGTGCTTAGAAAACTTGATAAATTTAGAATTAATTTCATAGAGACAAAAGCCATTTTACAGTGGAAATAATACATTCTATCATAACAATAAATACCTCAATTGTCTCATTTTATTCATTTCATAAAGGCAGCAATAAAGGCGTTATTCAAAAGAAAAAAATATGCCCCATTCAAATTCCTATTTTCTATAAAATAAAATGATTGTTAAATGTTTGTTTGAATTCAAAATGCGTTTTAGACCAACTCAAATTTCATGAAGTTGCATTTTTAATGTCAATGCAAGGAATTTAATTTTGGAAGCAGTGTTCAACATATCTTTCATTTTGAAAAATTGTACAGTAATAAAAGGGTTTTTTTCTTCAATTTTTACTTTTAAAAATAAAAAAGAAAAGGTTCGCATGTTTGGAGGATATGGTTTTAAGACCTGTATGAAAACTAAAAAATTGTTAACTACATAACGTCATATGTAATGAAAAATAACAGAATTTCAAGTCATAGTATTATAAAGTTTATTCGACTGCCGCTTCTTACTTAAAGTAAGGTCTTATACTCCATATATTTCGTACAAATAAATTTATGAAGTGACTCAAAACTGTGAAAGGAAAATTCATAGTTGGCAAGTTGTAAAAATCCCAACTACGTAATAGGTATCAAATATTTAGGTATTACTATTCCTAATAATTCATAATTAGTATGAACTATTAAAAGGTCTTAAGGAAAGTTTCACGACAGATTCAATAGTAAATAATTATAATTATTTATTAAAAATCATGTTTCCATTTATGAAATTTTTTCTTTATAGTTGCAATTTATCTTAGTAACCAACAAAAGTATTCTCGCAAAAACTTTCGCGTATACCTTCTAATAAACTTGTGCCAAAGAACAGCATTGGTGTTCAATAGTTCCGCAATATTAACTTTCATGAATTTAGCGTTTTTACTGAATCTACTGAGAGATCCTTGGCTAGATTTTCGGCGATTAATACCTGGCATGTGGTTAATACAATCCGCAAATCGAATTTGTGCTTTAAACACATTTTTTCCAGCCGACAGTCAAGTTTGATACAAAACTGCACTTGAAGTCACAAAATTCCATTCAAAATTCGACTTAAGTCATTACGTTTTTGAATAATCCCGTTTACATGTTTATACAACCGAGTTTATACAAAATACAGACCGAGAGACTGTCAATTTCTTAATGGATGTGACTCAAAATACGGTAGATGCCTATACTATAGATGTTAAATCTGCATACCGAATCTCATTTCTCTAGCTCTCTTCGTTCTTTAGTTATCGTGTTAACAGCCGGAGAGACGGAATTCCTTTTAACAGATTCTACACAATGATAGAGATCAGCAAATTTGATGTAAAGATCGCACACCAAATTGCAGCCACCTAGCCCGTTCTCTTCCTTTCCATTTTCTCCCAAAGATAATATTCACAATCATTTGGTGACAATGTGAACTATAAGACGGTTTCGTGTTTGAAACCGGATTTACCAAAAGATCCGATTATAATTCCATCCTGAATCCATCAAGGTAAGTGACGGAATTCCAACTAGGTAGCTGCCTATAACATCCAGGCTATGAGGGGTCCTCGAGAAAATCTATTAAGAAACTTTATTTGCCTGCTTGCCAAATAAGTATGTAAAAAATGCAAATTCTATAAATGAAAAAATAATAGGTTGATGTTACATCATAACTGGCCAGGGTCCTATACATTTCACTGTGTTCCCTTAATTATTTTTGTACTTATAAAACCAAATATATACAAATATAAATAACTGGCAATAAAGGTAGGGCAGTCTTCACCGTTTCCATTTATTGGAAAATGACTACTGAAGAAGTCGACGATCCCATCTACTTTGCGACATCCTGTCCTTTTACTCTTTCATGGCACCTCCGAAAACCCTCATACTCGCTAGAAAGTTTTTAGTACAAAAGAGTCCTTAATAATTCATCTTCTAAAAAAGTCGTAAGCATGATTCGATTTCTAAAAGATCCTGAAGAATTAATCCAATTAGATTAACCCTATCCATTTTCCCGTGCATTATTTAACACACCTCGAATTTGAATCATAATATATCCATAAGGCTCCTCAAGAACCAAATTTTATAATTGCTTTATTCTTTGTAATGTAATATTTTTTTATAAAGTCCACCTATATCTATATCAAACAAGAAAGGGGCCACGTGAGCTCTAGAAACGGAGATCTTGTATGGTGTTAAGTGTTAAATGTCAAGCAGTTTGGATTCAAATTAGATAAATAAAAACAAATACATATTCACGATGTTAACACAATAAAATAAATCATTGACATGTTAAATATACGCAGAAAAGGGAAACTAATTGACCCTCTCATTGAAAAAGGAGGCACAATATTTAAACTGACCATCTTAGAAGACTAGGGTCCTAAAATATCTAAATTCGCCACTGCTCAGATTCTTTCCTGAAATAGATCACGTGTAACGTTCAAGGTGCATATTAATATAGGGACTCATTTAGAACATTTCTCATTTAAAAGGATGAAAAAAAACTTGAACTCTATGCTCATCATTCCTAAGGAAAGAGCCGCATCTTATTTCCATAAATTAAGTTCAGAAACAGAATTATTCGGAAAAATATGATTTTTCCCTTTTTTCTAATAAAATATAAGCAACCATGATGCTCTTTTTTTACTGTTAGGCTAGAAAAACCCAGTATAATTATGCAGAGGGAGTTTGATTAAAAGGGAAATTTATTTCCTGATCTATCAGGGGGAGAGATCTAAAGCAGAATAAACGAGGAAAGAATGAACCCATAAACATATTGATCCGCTGGGACGCAGTCATTGATAAAGAAGTGGATTTTCCGGCTAGTTATTTATCACTTCGATGGATGTTGCAGCGGAAAGAAATGGACTTGTGGACACTGCACCGAAATCTCGTTCGCGATGCTGGTTTATACTCGGCATAAAAAAAGCGGGTCGCTTTCAGATGAACCAATGATAAGTTATTGACGTCTTTTTTCCGTAAACAAGAGCATCGTTCGTTCAAAATGATTAACAAAAAGAAGCGTTTATAATAAAGAGATCGAACCGACGGATACGATGTTTTATCCCTCCCCCAATTAGGTTTTAAATCATATCCGAGATACTACTAAATTTTATTGTTGTTCTTATCCATTTTTTTAACTATTCATCTTTCTTTTTCTAAAATTTAACTAAAAAACTTACCTGTCTAGATGGGCTGTAGTTCTGTTAAAAGCACAGTCAAACCTAAGCTGCACCGCGCATCAATGAGCAATTCACATGAAGAATAAAACAAAATGAGAAAAAAGTTGCTCTTAACGAGATACGTTCCACAAAACAAGGGACGAGGAGACATCGTGACGTCATATGTTGGATGTGTCAATTTGTATTGAGCGTTTGTTTGAAAAGAATTCTTGTATCTAGATGGAAAAAGTTTTGACGAGATAGCGTTGACGAACGAAACTCCGAAGGGTTTGAAAAAGTGCCTGTTGAGCCTTAATCGATGAGACCCTGATTATTGGATTGGAAGTGCAAAGCAATGACATTGATGACCTGGTAGAAGAGAATTATCAAAGAGCTTTCGGAGCAGTATGCTGTGTCACAGTAAAAAGCTACGGAAGTAATTTTCTTAAGAAGAGAAGAAATAATGGATGCAACAATCGTCCAATGAAATGAAGCTGATGCTGAAAGCAGTGAAATTATTGCATCTTATGTCGAAAAGCCTCACTCCTAATCAGGAGTTAGCAATGAGCGCCACAAATTCATTTAACGATAATACTGGGTCTGATTTTCGACACATTTGGAAGCATAAAGACAAATGTCCTTTAGACAATTTTCTTATAATTTTTTTTTTATTCTTTTCTTATTTCTTTTTTTTTTCTTTTGTAAGGGAACTAATTTCTCTATTTTACATGGATTCCTATGGAGACGATTGTTTCTCACAGCGAATTTTTTACATTGTGATTAAGATTCGGAACCACATTATGCTTCATTAAGCAAGGGTATAACACTGCATCTCAGATATGACTATCGCAGATAAATTAACGACAATTGTAGTACAAAATCTCATGCACATTGGCAGAGTGCTTCAGAAATTAATATGCATATTTGTAACACAGTTTAGATGTAAATACATAGTACCATTAAAAAGTGTGTGTGTTTTTTCAGTTATGTTTACGAACGCTCAAATAAATCGAATCACTAAAATTGGTTTAAGGTGTATGTACACACTTGAAACTTCGAAAATCGTTCAAAATATGGAATATTTTTTTATTGCTTAATAATGTTGTGTGATCATTTAGCTTTCAAACGATACCAATATGTTGTCAATATTCGAAATATTTCTCGAGTTATAATTATTTTTCTTGAGGTGCTTTTATTAAAAACAAGTTACGTTGCTTTTAAAACTCATTTTAAGAAGAATGATATTTTTCCACTATGTTGCTTCATTCAAACAATCATAACTTAACAAGAAATGAACCAAATACAGTTATTTATAAATAAAAATAATTTTATGAAATAGCGGATGTTTTGTGCCTCAATCAAAGTTATATTTATAGAAATAAATTTTTAACAACTGTTTAAAGGTAAAAAGATAGAAAAAATCCCGCTTTTTCTATTCATCTTTGATGAAAAAATTGTTTAAAAAAAACTATACATTTTTATAACTTGTTTGTGGCAGACAACATGAAGACTCATATTAGGCATCATTTACGACTAGACTTGTGTGTCTGTGCAAATTAGAATTTAAGATACCATGTTTCGAAAAATAGGCTAATTAGCTCGTTAAATATTATTTAATTAATAATCAATGTCATATGGATTTTTTTCACTGAAATGAGTTTAAACATTTATTAATAACCTACTGTGAAAAAATTGGATTTTTAAAGTTAAAATTAAAAAATCTTCAAGTGTGTACGCACGCTTTAAAACAAATGTTGATACATTAACAGAAAAAAAATGCGCCAAATGTAAAATAA
The DNA here is from genome assembly GCA_026543865.1 of Argiope aurantia. Taxonomy (NCBI): domain Eukaryota; kingdom Metazoa; phylum Arthropoda; class Arachnida; order Araneae; family Araneidae; genus Argiope; species Argiope aurantia. The sequence continues at coordinate 453,928 of JAPMOR010062154.1, read as the reverse complement.
TGCTGAAAGAAATTTTTAGCAAATTTTCTCAAAGGAAATGAATCAACAAACAGCTCATCGATCTTCACTGAAATCCAGTATTAAAGAAATAAATAAAATATAACATTATCTAGACCATAATTATTTTTTATTCTCTTCCCTTTTTCCCGACCTCCCTTATAAAATTCTCCCCCTAGCTAACCTTTGCTTCCTCGTTGTGGGATCTTCTCTATCCACAAGGTTCACGAACACTCGCATCGAAACGAATCATCAAAATCGGATTTAAACAAACAGTGAATCATTAGCAGAAAAAATAACTCCAAATACAAAATAATCACTGAAAAAAATAGAAATCATTTCCAACAGTCCTGTGAATAGAATGAAAAACAATCGAATAACATTCTTATCAAGTGGAAATTTCTCCATCTGTCTTCTGTCGAGCCCTTCACCGCACCTAACAGAGTTGCCGCAAACACTTCCGGGCTCTATTCAAGATGAAATGCAAGCTTGCATAACAGAAATGGCAGACCTCAGTGTCATGATCTTTTCTGCAATCTCGCATTTAAAGAAATCGAATGTTTATCATCCGGTAACTAATAATTCCTCTGCACACACATAAAAACAAGCTAATATGAACCACTCAACAGCAAAATAGAAGGTGACTTGAAGCAAAACAGCGGAACAGATTTCGCTGGAAGATTATATATACTAATTGAAACATTTTAAAAATTTATTCCTTTTTTTTTTTCATCTCGTTCGCCATGCTGAAATAAACAATTCTGAAAGCGTAATTATTATCAATTTATAGAAATGTTTCTATATTTTGCTGTTATTTTCTTTTTTTAATCTTTAATTTACAATTATTATAAAATTCCATAATCTTTATTTTATTGATTAAAGGAATATTAAATAATTATTTAATGATGAGAATGCTGAAACGATGCATTCTCATTAAAAAAAGTTGAAGTGTACAAGGAATAAGTGAAAAATGGATTCCAAAATCGTATTTACAGACACGGAACAAATCACATTAAATAGAAGTGCGTGAAATACCATTCCCGGAACGTATATTGATTGTGATACGTAAGGAATGATTAGAATATTTCTAAAAAACGAAAAAGAACTGCTCAACTAAAGAAGCACTTGAACAATTGGTAAAAGCTCAAAATGAAAATTTGCATCAACAGATACAATTTTATTTTCGCAGTTTTTGATGCTGCCTAATATTGGTTTTATAAACACTTTTTTTTTTTCGAGTTTAAAATTTTTTTGAGGGGAGGAGAGTAAATTTCTGCTCTGGGAAAAACAGATAATCCATCATTTTTTAAAATCTCTCTTACACACGTAGTTTACAGACAAAATAGAGTCACGGTCAAAAATTCGATTTCACACTGTCATAATATGCAAAATTCAAAAAGAACATTGGAATCATAAAAAAAAAAAAAATTACGCTCGCTCATATACGTAGATCGCAGAGAAAATATCGTAAATAATTGGCGAAAAATTCATTCTGTAATTGCTTATATGCATATTATTTTATATATTTCATAATTTCATAATGCGCATTTGTACACTCATTTATTTGGTTTTATTTATTTTTTCATTTTTGTATTTGTCTTGCTTTTTCATATCTGTTCTTACCTTTTGATAGTCTTATTTCGTTCATTCGTTTATTATACTTTTGTGAATTTTGTCACCGAAACTTATTTGTATGCCTGTTTCTGTAAAAAAGGACAGGGCATCTGTTTCTTGCACAGGTACAGTTTAAATGCAATTTGCTTACGAATTCACTGGAATCTCAGCCAACTTGGACTCGACTTCTGTGAAATTAATAGTAAAATGCGCCTCACTTTGTCAATAAATGTCAAACATTGAACAAATAGGGGCATGGCAACAGAGCGTCTTTTGGTCCGTCTTCCATTTAAGAACCAATGCACTGTTAAAGGAAACATACAGGTGGTATGTTTCACGGGGGCATGAAGTAATGCTATGCATTCATGATAAATTAAAGTTGATATCAAAATTGTACGCTTTTACATCAAGTTTAAATAAATTCTTCAAAGGAAGGAATTGTCTTACCTATTTATGGGAGAATACTGAGATGTGCAAAGACTAAGAAGCATGAAACTTCACACGAGTTGTGAAAAAATGTCAAATATCACACTCGATCATTCAACAGAAAAATATTCAAATTGCAAACTTGATTCTCTTCAGAAACCGGCGAAGCTAAAAAGAACATTCTTCATAGGGTGGAAATGTACAAGAAAGTAAGATAGAGAAAATGGATGTTTCAGTTCACACGACATATAATAAGAACTGTAGCATATGAGTTGCTCATATAAATACATGGTTCACGAGATGTATCCCTTATTAACTGACAAATCTTTTTTCTTAATTTCAATTCTCTGTATTAAAACATGTATGCTTAATTTTTCTTTGTGCTTCTAGCAATGGGATAATATAAATTGTTGCTGTTGAATATAATGGACATTAAATTGTACAGCTAAACAAAAATTTCTAAAAAATAATCCACTTTTAAATTATTCTGAATGGAATCTCCCAATTTACATAATTAACTATTTATTTTATGAAATTAATTGCATTTCCAATAACGAGAAACCGTGATTTAACATAACTTTTCCACTGTTAAATTGCTTTTCAGGCACCACAATCAATTCTTAAAAAGCCAAAACAACTCATTAAATCACAAAACTTTAAGCTTTCTGTAAGATAATGACTTGAAACTAAACAAGTAAAACAATAGGCCGAAGAAAAGAATTTAATAATTTTCTCTGTTCGAATAAAAATAGCTCATTAAAATTCGTTGGATTGGGTTAAAAATTTCTGTTTTCAATAATTGAATTCCATCTAACTAATGCATTTTGGGGGAAACTGCCAAATTTTTTTTCTAATTATTTTCAAGAAATGTAAGGAATTTCAGTTAAATGTTCTAGCATTCTCTGAAGTTACTACGCGCTCTTATGGAACAAAAAAGTCGAAAGTCTCTTTTTAGTCTTACTGACATACTTTCAATTCTAGAATGGCTGACACTTAAGGAATGTCACTGACATTTATGGACACATTTTTTTTTATTACACTTTGTTTATGAAAATATTTTTAATAAATATGAACTGACTGTATTTATTAAATAAATTATTAATAAATTCTTTACAATAAATCCTTGTGCTATATTTTTCTCGACACACCATAAGTCTAGAATTGGAAGTATATTTAAAAAAAGTAAGAAACACGCAGTGTATCGCGAAAAAGATGTTATAATTTGATTGTGCTTTGAGAGTTTGTTAAATATACCCCAAGTTCAGAGACCATTTGGATCAAAAGGATTATAGACAAAAAATTTTCAACATTATTTCAACTAAAATATGTTGAGTAACTTGGTCTCTTAATACTATCTCAAGCAAAATATTTGTTTTAAATTTTACTTGTCATATAACTTATTCCATTATAGAAGTTTTAAGCCGTTCTGTTCATTGTACTACGGATCTTTAACTCCCTGTAAGCTTCCATAGAATTAGAAATTTAAATTGAATGAGAAAAGGTTAAACTTCAATTAATACAAAATCTTTTTTAGCTGCAACCCAACACTTTTTACAAATATGATTACAAAAAACAAAATAGTTTAGTATTCAAGTTTTATGATTATTACTGAATATTTTTTTATAATTCGTGCATTATCTCAAGGAATTATTCAATAAGAATTTCTCCAACGAATCATACAATTCAGTTTTTTTTTGTTTTTTTTTACTTTCAGAAGGATTTAATTGACGTAAATAATTTTTTTTGCTTAATAAATTTAATTCAAAAAATTATGAAATATAAATATGATGTTCTTTGGTCCTACGGTATATTCTATGAATTATTCTAAACACTCCTGCTTTTAAATTAAAAAAAATGTAGATTCTGCAATTCAATTTGGATGAATTATGAAATTTAGAATATTACAATATTAGAACGATTAACAATTTCATAAATTTAGGTAAATCAATCTAGGAAAAACTCGCGGCCCTGATTCGAGTATCCTCATTGAAATGGAGAGATTTAAATCCGGTACTTTTATGAGAGAGTCAAAATTTCACGCCTTACTCAATTTTAATCGCAGTGGATATTTTCTTTATTTAAGATATTAATGTCAGAAGAATATTTTACTAAATATTACTCGTCGGATAGAGGGCCTGTATAAAAATGTAGAATCTGCTGTTCATCAAAACACTGGCTAAATGTAATAAAGAATATTTTATGCACATTTGGCTCATTTTTTTTCCATTACATGAATGTGCTTAATACTAATTGTCTAGAAATTAGACATTAGGACCCGATTAGATACAATATTATATATATATAAGCTATGTTTCTTTCAAATACTACAGAATTATTCAATTAAGAATAAATGTTTTAAAATTTCACAGAAACTTTTTTTTCCTTCATTTTTTCTAGAAATTCCATGTTTATTTCATTTTTTACTGACATGTGCTGAAAATAGCAGTTTTTTTTACATTTAGTCTGCAGTAAGAGTTGTTTGCAGTTAAAATTTTTTTTTTTTTTTAAATTTCAGCCCTTGACTATGTGGTGACAACACGATCTTAAAAGTTCATTTTTCCTGTTTCTTGAACTATTTTAATAAAACGGATTAAAATAGAAAAATAATTTATGTTAAAAAATTGGTATCAATGAAAGGATAATTTTTTTGAATTTCAAGATGATGTAAAAATTATTTTGTACTGTAAAACTTTCATATTTTTTTTTTTTTTGCGGGAAAACGCAAAATTTCAATTAATCAAAATTCTAACTAACATTTTTAAGTTTAGTTTAGCTACATTAACTTCCCGTTTTAAAGCAACACTAGGGCTATTTTGGGACGGACCTTGCAATTTTGATCCGCGGTCAGATGGCAAGGACGACACCTGAGCTGGCACCACCTCTGTCCACACCACACCAAAGGGAGGACGTTTGGCCCGGACGTTTGACGTGTACCATAGCCGCTTACACGACAGTTCTTCGGTGGAATCGGGTCTCTAACCTGAAACCCTCCAGTTCTGAAGCCGAGACCTTACCAGCAGACCACCGCGTTCCCCTAAAAATTTTTTTAAAAAAATCACTTAAAAATACCCATTCCGATCCTGCAAAGCATGTACGAGTCAAATTTTATACCCTCAAAGTAAAACGGTCTAACACATGATGCTTTATTATAAGTAAACATCGAGCAATTTCTTCCAATAAATATAATAAATTGAAATATCATTTTTGTACTTATTTTAAACTTTCAAATTAACGACCCAATCTAAATAGCGCCGATACCATAATATTTTAGAACCGCCCCTTTTTTACTTTCGCGCGCATGAAAAATAAAAAAATAAAGTATTGTAATTGTTAAAAATATTTCTTGAATCTCCACATCCGAGTCCTAAAAATACATTTTCGGAATTAAGTCACTGTTGGGAACGTGCCAACTCAAAAGCACTCCAAGGTAGATGGATAAAATTTGACGTGGATTTCACAACTGATTTGTAGATTCCGATAAAGTCTTGAACGATATCCATTCAGAGGAGAATAAATGAATACGATATCCACAAAGTATAAGAAGATAAATCCATTATGGCCGGTATAGCCTGGTTGGTAGGGCGTTGGACCAACCCCACCGGCCGAGAACCCTCCGTGTGTATGGTGACTCACATTTAAATCTGTCGTGGTCCCAAACTCCATGTCGAGAGTAATACCACTGTGGGTACTGGTTCAGAGATAATCATTCTCCGATTCAGGTCTAAATTAAGATCTGGGTGAGTGAATGAGATGCATGAATACAGCCGGGCTCCCTAAAAAGGTTTTGACGCAGGAGTAGCTAAGTCGTACTCTTGACCCTAGATGGCACTACTATAAAAACAAGAGACGCCCCTTTGGCTTAAAATCAGTGACGGATAACTGTCAGTGGGTATTCTGTATTTTAACCCCAGTCAAAATATAGAATATAACTAGTCGGAACAAAATACTTATAAAATTTTATAAATTATTTTTTAATTCAAATATAAACGTGGATTCACATTTTGTTATGAATTTGATTAATATAATATTTGAGTGAAAAATTAGCATTTCAGAAGTGTTCTGAAATAAATGTATTTTTATAAATCCATGAATGTATGGATTTCTTATTTTCTGTATTCTGAGTGAAGCGTGTGAAGGATAATATTGGTAACGGCTGTTCATTTTTAATAAGCATACGTATTTGAATGAAGAAAACTGCCTATTGTCTGTTTACCAATCAACATATTACATAAAACGTTAATAAGTTATTTATTCGAAAGGCACCCAATTAGATATTTCTTCTAGGCTTCATAATTTTTTCAAAATAAATTATTAATTACGTCATTTAAATTTGTTTGAAAATAAAACAAGAAACTGAATTTTATTATGAATAAAGAATTTTATTTAATAATTAGCTTTATTAATTAGCTTTTATTAATTTATAAGCTTTATGAAGCTTATATTAATTTTCACATCACAATATTCAAAGAACAAGACATCAATATTGAACGATTCTGTTTTCTTTACACACATTTTCAAAAAACATTTCGTTTCAACAACAAAAAGTTTTGTATTAAAGTTCGGTCATTTCTGCTTCAATTCAAAATTCAAATTTTACAGGAGCTGATAAAAAATTTGGGAGATATATAGTGCAATAAACAGAATAATGCAAAACTTCTACAATATCATCAATTATACAGCTATCAAAATTTTAAGCTTAAATATTTTGCTGAAGAAGCTGTTTAAGAGACCAATTTGTATGAAATGTTTAATTGAAAATTGAAACGAGCATTAATCCCGGAAAGCAGCTGGTCACCAAAGGCGGCTAGTTGCTAATCAATTTATTCGACACTCGATTAAACATCATATTATGAATATAATTACCAAATACAAAGCCATTTTTTTTAATTTAAAACTCTTGGATAAACTTTCACTTTATAAGAATTTTGTATGCATTGCACACGCATACTTGTTAAATAAAATTTACATAGGGTTACAAGTACATTTTACAAATGGCCGTCAAAACAAGTTTCGCATCAAAATCATTTAAAAAATTTTAAAAAAACTAAATAAATATAAATTTTTGCAGTTTTTTCCCCAAAAGTATTGAATATTATTCCAAAGCAAGCAGATGATATTCTATATAGATATTTAAGGCATCAAATAATTAAAATTTCTGCACATTTTTTTCTTATATCCTTAGAAAAATATTGTATTATGAATCATTTCATCTAACAGAAATGAGTATGAATTATCGACTTCAAAATAATTACAATAGTTAAATTCATATTATCTTGTCTTATGTGCAGTCGACTACCCCGCTATATTAACTACTCAGTGTGTCAACTTCAGCATTTTGAATGATGAGCTAGTTTCTTAAAGCTTTTTTTATAGGTATCTTCAATAAATTATATGAATGATACAGAAGTTGTAAAAAATTCTAATTACTTTCTCTTGAATGAAATATAGAAATAATTGTAATAACAGAATTCGAACTCGAGATTTTAACGAAAATCCATTATTCAGACCTCCCAGCGTTTGAAAAACATTTTTGGAAAATATCTCGCTATCTATTTGTCTGTAACAAAGATAACACAAAAACGTTTTGAGCTAGACGAATGAAACTTGGCATATGGTTTCTACAGCTAATTTATAGATTTTTATCGAAATTTTAAAGAAATCCTTTCAGATGAAACTGTCCGGTTGTTCGAATATTTAACAAGATACCTGTAAAATAAAAATACCTCTATGGATAAAATTCATCGTACAAATTTTATATCTATATTATATACACTTATCAAGCCTATCAGATCCACCGACCTATAGGCCTATCTAACTTACTCATTTATTAATATCTATATTTGAGCCAACAAGGCTTTAAATGTCTGTCGTTCTGTACTTTTAGAAGCATGCAAATGCAATAACTCAAAATCGTCATGACTTAAATATATGAAAATTCTATTTGTATAATTTTGCGACTGCAATTGTAGCTCCGTTTCAAATTTTGGTTTCAATAGTTTGGGTAAAACTGTGTCCAATTCACAAATTCATCTTTATGACAGAGGATGTGAGAACATTTTAAAGAGACACCACTCCAGCTGCTTACAATTGTAGAAATTAAACTAACGCGAAAAAATTATTGTATATCCTAATTTTTTTTTGGTGTGAAATTCTAAGTCTCTTCTACACATTGTGCGTTCGCCATTTTTCAGGAAACTGCAGCTACTTTTTACTTTCTCGTATAAGAAAGAAGTATAGAAAATTTCGTAATCGTCAAAAAATTTGAAATTGAGATTAAGAATCTCAATGTTTCAGGCCTCCGAGTCCGAAAAATCCATTTTTAGCATTACGTCCGTCTCTCCTGTGACTATCCATCTCAACTTAAGCATGCAAATAAAATTATATTTACACCAAATTTGCAAATTCCTACCCAATTTTGAGTGACACCCACCTTGAGGAAATCAGTCTGGCTATTCGATTAGATGATAATCACAATAAAGGCTAGAAAACATTTTGTACACAGGCTGAATGTAGATCAATAGCAACTTTGATTCCAAATCCATCAAGCTATTGACCGTCTGTCGGTCCACAAGCACGTAAAACCCGATCACCTATGTATACGGCATACGTGAAATTTAATATACGACGTTTTGATTCTACAACTCTACCTCTGCGCCAAGCTTTGGTTTAAATCAGTAGGGAAAAAGACACCTAAAATAAATATTAAGTTTTCCGATACTTGTGTATTAAGCACATCCCATCGATTCATTCCCAGATCGATTTTAGAACTATTATTCGCCAATGGCATAGAATTAATAATATGCTAGTACATTCATTAGAGAATAGGCGATACATCCGGGGCGGACCATTCCCAGTTGTTCTTTTCCGATATTCGAAGAATAGAAAATCCAAGTACTGTAATCTGCAAAAATTAGATATTACTCGAATTGACAAAATCCATTGTTTATATTATGTTTCGAATTGTTTATAGTCCTTTAACTGGAAATCACATCGCGAACAGAATATAAATAATGAAATGCGCTAGAATGAAAGATTTAATATTAAAAAAAGACGAAATGAAGAGTGCTATTGCTGAAAGATGAAGTCTTATTAAAAAAAAGGAGATAAATTCAACGAATGACGCTTGATCTAAAATAAGCCCACTTCAAGTTGGAGAGCCGAAATGAATCCAACTAAATTTTATGATAAGGGAGTCCCATTTCAACTAACAAGAGCATATCGATGCCATTCAAATCGGCATCTCCAAAGAGTGCAAACAATGACTTGTTAACTTCTGCCATTTCGAAAGTTCCATCCAAGCGACTTCGAGTAGCTGAATGCGAATGAATCGACGATAAGAGTGCTTAGAAAAATGTTAACAGAGCCTATAATGAAATGAATAAGAACTGGATTCAGTAATGAAGCTACTTGAACGGAAAATGAGATGTAAAAGAACAGAAAACGACATAATTGATGTCTTCCCTTCTTTCCTTTAGGTTTATATGAATTTCAGAGATCGAAGATCGCTAAAAAGCTGGAATATTGCATTTAAGGATGCCAATTAGGAGAAAGAATTTTGTGAGGAGGAATTCCCATTTGTCACTAATGATCCATTTTATTGGGTTCAGGAAGCTATTCTTTTAAATTGTAATCAGTTTCTTAAAAGCATTTCTTTTTTCGATAATCTGAGGCAAATAAAAGGGGATTGTAACATCATAACGTGCATTTTAAGAACAAGGGAAACATTGGAAATAAGCTACATATATAACACGAGTCCATGATAGAAACTTGAAGTGTTAGTACACGATACTAACAATCTATTCAATAGAAATATATGGGTGCAATTGACACGATGAGAAACATGGGAAGAAAAATGAAAAGATGCATAAATGAGCTTATTGGTTGGTTCAATTGCCAACAGAGAGTAAAATGTTGCTAGGGTGCGATGAATTGAGCTTGGTGGGCTAGTACCTTGGCCACTCGAGCCTAGATTGTTTTATGAAGGATACCTGAAAGGTCTCGTTTTTGCAACTCGCATTAGGATCTTGTTACTCGAATAACTGTGGTTGCTACACGCGAGTGTGAAATCATTGAACGCGTTCGCAAATCGTTTTATCGCGGCTGACAAGCGTGTGCCATCATCATTATTGGTGGGTACAGTTTTGAAAAGTTATTACAAACGCTGAACTTGACATCGACGCCATCAAACACTTTGGACTTCCCTTCATCTCATATTTCGTGTTAGCGCTGCACCTATACCACAAACTGTTACAATGCTCTGCAAAGGTCCTTGAAATACGAACCATGAAATAAATATTAGAATGCATTCTGTTAGGAATTTAATTTAAAATTTATTTATACTATCAGTTTACCTGTTAAGAGTAAAAATATGCAAAACGAAGGTAAAAAAAAGTATTGGCAAAATGTCAAGAATCGTCGTATTGAAAGCACGTGATTTTAGGAAAGAATATATATTTTGCTAAAATCATGTTGATATGTTGAACTTTTGGGTCGTTTTTAATCAACGCTGGTTAAAATCTCTACAAAATCGAGAGAGTGAGTGAGTATAAAAAACAACATTAACCATCTCAGAAATGATGTCTTAATATATCGCGAACTGCAAATTAGTTTATTCACTGTCAGAAGTGTCGTCAAAAGTTTTAAGAAACGGGATCAACAGAGAATGAGGTCAGAACTGATCGGCCTCGAATATTTTCCACAAGGGAGAAGCGTGGCATTATCAGATAAGTAAAAAAGAACCCAAAAATAAGTGCGCCTCAGTTGGCTCAACAAGTGGCAAATACTTCGCAAAAAATATTTAGTGTCCAGACAATTCGAAATGTTTTACATGAAAGTGACTAATATGGAAGAGCAGCCAGAACGAAGCGTTTCGTTTCTGAAAAAAAAAAACAGGAAACTTAGACTAGACTTCGCAAAAGCTAATATTGATCGGCCAGATGAATTTTTGGAATAAAGTAATATTTTCGGATGAATCGAAATTCAATATTCTTGGTAGTGATGGAAGACGATCTGTATGGAGAAAGCCGAATTCTGAATTTGAAGCAAGAAATGTAACAGCTACTGCGAAACACGTCTTGGCATGGGGCTGTATGGCAGCGAATGGAGTCGGTCATTTGCATTTTATTGAAGGTAAAATGACTGCACTTACGTGTGTCGAAATACTGTGCTGTAATTTAAAGGCGAGGGCTCAAAAACTTGGGTTAGTAACGTCGTTTGTGTTTCTGCAAGACAACGACCCAATCATACAGCCTATAAAACACAGGAATAGTTACTCTACAATGCACCTCGCCAGTTACAAACACCACCTGAGTCTCCGGACCTTAAACCCAATCGAAAATGTGTGGCACCCATTGGATTTAGCCGTCAGGAAACACAATACATCTAAAAAGAATCTGAAAAGTGTATTCCTCCAAGAATGGCAAAATATACACAGTGATACCATGAAAATGTTAGTTTTGTCAATGAATAAATTACAAGCAATCATATAGGCGAAAGGTATGCATACAAGGTATTTAATATGACCTGTATTTATTTACACTTCGCTGTTTCATTTTGCCAATACTTTTTTGACAAACTTATTGTCGTTTTTGCTCCATTTTATTTTTGAAAACCTTATTAAAATGAAAGTTTCATTTTATTTGGAATTTTTATTGCCTTTATACTTCAATATATTATGCTTAAATTATCAGACATTTTCTGAGTTAAGTAATATGTTTAAATATAAGCAATGGCCAATACTTTTTTTTACCCACTGTAACAAATGGTTTAATTTAAAGTAAAAACAAAGAACAATCAATGAAATACTTGTAGATTGAAAAGTTTCAGAAGAATTTTAAATAAGCATATGCAGATTTTTGCCTCAAAAAATTGAGCATACACCAAAGAAATTTTCGCACAAAGGTAGTGTCAATATTTAGTTGCATGTCCTTTGACTTTTATAATGGCTTCTAAACGTAGTGAGGCAGAATTCAAGCAACTTTTTATAGAATCGGAAGATATTTCACCGCATTATTCTTGCAACACTTGTTTTAAAATGGATTGTGTTTCTAATTTTGTGTTTTTGGACCGCTCTTTTGAGTGTGGTCCACAGATATTCAATAACATTTATTTCGGGGAATGTGTAACTGCTATATACAATGAAAAAGACCTATATTTTGATATTACGTGAAGTGTGTTTAAAGTGAAGTTGTCCTGCTGCAAAATGAAATTTCCATCTAAATCCAAATGTTTAGCACTTTCTTTTAGATTGTTGCGAAGTATATTCAAGTAAACCATATGGTTCATAATGCCGTCTATAAAAACTAAATTTCCTGCCTCGGATGGAACCATACAACCACAAATCATGACGGAGTCCCCCACCATGTTTAACAGTAAGACTTTTTTTTTTTTTAATGCAAAGCGACATTCGGCTTTTTCCATACGGTGCGACGGCCGTCACTTCCAAAAACGTTGAATTTACTTTCATCACTAACTATAACTTTCTTCCAAAAGTTATTGGTCTTCCATTGATGAGTTTTGGCAAACTCCAAATACTTTTTTTGATTTTGCAAACTGATGAGCGATTTCTTTCTAACAACTCAACTTTATATCCGGCTTGTCTAATTACATTTCGCACAGTTTCGGCATTTACACTTCTCCCTATGATTTGAGAAGTTTTTGCAGCAAGTTTGACTGCACTTACTTTAGGATCAATCTTCCAAAATTTTCTTTATTGCGACATCACTCAGAATACCTTTCCTTCCTCTTCCACATTTATTTTCAATCAATTCCTCCATTTTTAAATTTTACCATGATTTTCTGGACACAAGTGTGGCTTCTACCAACCATTTCAGCTATTCCTTTTTTAAATAATCTAAATACGAATTTCCTTACATCAATATTGATTTCTCTTTGAGGGGCCGTCTTCCAATTAAAAGTTGGACTGCCAGCTCATCTAACAAACTTAATCACACAGAAAAGGTTAGATTACATAAAAATAATTTTCATAGTTCATTTTCCGAATTAATATTTGCAAAATCAGCAAAGAAAAAAATTTCCCCGAATCTGCATTTCAGCTGCGGTATTTTAAAGGAAATATGAACTCGTCAGAAAATCCATCGAAAATCGATGAATAAAGGTATTTCGATTATCTTAAGGAGAAGTGGACACATAATCTTGTCAAAAATATTTGGAAAGAGTAATGGAAATAAAATGCCAGATGCAGAAATATTATGGAGTAAAGAAAAATTAGAAATTAAATTTCGTCAGAGATACAAAAAGAGTTTCTTTAGAACAACAGTTGTTTGCTTTCTTCAACGTTTCACATATTTTTTTATTTCATTTTATACAAAGTAAAGAAGGCGTCGAAAAATTGTATTCGAGATTTTGAGGAAACTTTACATTCGCTCCAAGTCCGAAAAATGCGGAAGGGCCACAGTGGTCTGGTGGTACGGTCTCGGCTCGTGAGCCGTAGGCTTTCAGGTTCGAGACCCGATGCCACCGAAGAACCGTCGTGTAAGGGGGTCTGTTGCACGTTAAATCCATCAGAGCCAAACGTCTCCCCGCTAGTGTGGTATGCTGTGGTGTGGAGAGGGGGAGGGGTGCCAGCTCAGGTGTCGTCCTCACCATCTGACCACGGTTCAAAATGACAAGGTCCGTCCCAAAAAAGCCCTAGTATTGGTTTACAGCGGGACGTTAATATAACTAAATTAAACTAAACCCGAAAAATGCGGTAATTTACTTCTTTGTTTGGAATCGTATCGCTTTATCTGTGAAAATAGTTCAAAATACTTTGAGATAGAAGTATGAAATTTGATATATGAACTTGTATATTCTATATTCTTATCAAATATTGAACGAAATCCAATCATGGGATGTCCATTTTCCCGGCAGTCCGGGCACACGTAAACAGAACTGCAAAACTAAAAGATCTAAAAGGATGAAATTTGGTGCACAGAATTATTCGAAGTTTAGATCCGCATTCGATTTTAAACCAATTCCCTTAAAGGAGAACGTCCATTGGTTCCGTGCTTTCTCATACATGTAATGATTTAAATAAATAAATGAAATTTGTTATATCTTACGACACAGTTCAACGTTAAATGTTGGTATCAATCAGTCGATGTAAAAGCATTGACAGCACATATTCAATGTCCTGGAACCTATGTCAGCGATAAGTGGTCGAAGATTGCACGCTCGGGTAGTGAAAAGGCTACACTCACGCTAAATACGGATCTGTGGTAATTGTTAGTCAATGGTATGCAGTCAATTCGCAAGAGACGGTTTTCTTGAATATACCACGAAGTACATAACTCATATCTATTATATAAAGTAATTTAATGTGAACATTGTATTTTATTCGTCTTATAATTGGTAGAAAACGAATCAACTGAACCACGACATTCGATAATTGTTTTACCAGTATTGCTTGAAGTATTTAATGGATATTATTATTACGTTTTAGTGATTAACTTGAGGGTGAAATGGTGACAGAAAAAGGAAAGCTTTAACACCCATTTAACGTCAAATTACTTTGAAAATATTTGTTCATTTTATTATAACACAAACGACTATTTGTGACAACATTAATAAAGAGCTTTCAGGTCTATTTACCTTTTTCGAGTATAGTAAATTTTACGTCTTTCGACTAACAATCGTCTGAGTACTTAATCAACACGCCTGTTAAATCTGTATTGCTTTTTAAATAGAAGTGGAGCGTCCTTGATGATTCTTGGTTTGTGGTCAGAAAGACCGAGTGCTATATTTTGGATGTTGAGTTATTGACGGGTCACAAAGACAATTGTACATATACCAAGTATTATTATTTATTCAAAAAAGATAGTAATTTCCAGTGAGATTGAAATGATTTAAGCGAAACTGAAGAAGTCATGCCGTCATACATTAGGCGTGTTCTTGTTAAAATGATTAAATCCAAAGTAAAACTACATAAGCATTTAATATTTACATGGCATTAAATATAACGATCGAAGATTAACAAAAGTAACGCTGCTGCATATATCAAATCTCACGAACAAAAGTAAATCAACAAAACAGTTGAATTATCATATTGAACACAACTTCTAAGTTCAGTAACAAAATACTTTAAGTTGCGCGTGAGATTATTTTTGCTTTATTGCACCAGAAGACTACTTCCGCAATAACCATCAGTAAAAAAAAGTCAGTTTTGACAAAGTTGTTTTGATAATTAATGATCAAAGTGCAATATTTTCACATAGTATGGAGCATTGTCCAAAGCGAAATCTAGAGTTAGAATTAAAATCCAAGCCATGCAAGATTAAAAAATATTGTTCTTAAATTAATAAAAATTAAGCAACATGAAATATTGTATTAGTAAGTATATTTTAACGGTTTTAAGAAAGATCTATTCTTTTAAATTTTATATTTTAATTCTTCAAAAAAAAAAGTTAAAATTATAATGAGATTTCTGAATTTTAACAACTACTAAAATATTTTTATTTCGAATTTTCGTTTTTTTTTTCGTGACGTTTTTAAAGCATTTTGTTTCTGTTTACTTTCATTGTCCCCAGGGGGAGAAATAGGAACACCACTAACCTGAGAACATGCATGATTCGAAGACAATATAAGGGTTGGCGAGAGAAAGCGAGCAGGTTGGGAAACTTCCTAACCTGAAAATTAATTTCTGAGAATTCGTGACGTTCGTAGTCTTGCTTAAGATCCACAGTTTTATTCAGTAGTGGGAAATTAGAAAATATCTATTAGGAAGTATGCAAAAAAATATCGGGGACATCACTCCTGCTGGGTTTTTTTACAATCATTAAAAACGATATTTCTAGCACATTTCTTTTGTTGTTTTGATTATTTTTCACACATGACATTAATCTTTTTCTACATTCAATTACAAAATTTTAATTTTGAAATGCAATAAGTCATTTTTATGATTTCCTGTGAGCAAACATTCAGGACTATACGGTTGACTGATTTGTCTAGATAGTAACGCGTAAAGACTTTTATAAGCATAGAGGAATCTAAACATCGTCACAAATTACATTACAATAATTCTATTCCTGGCTCACATATGCAATAGGTTTTGGATCAGGCTGGAAATTTAGAATTTTCTTGTCTCATTCAAAAGCTGGACCACTTCGTTGCCACCAAGCTATCAGATCAATCACCGACTAATTTAAACAACAGGTGTCATCACAAATGCGTTAAAAAAAGCGAATATGAATAGGAAAAGACTTAAGAAAGAGAAGAATAAACGAAAGGGGACGTTCTGAATCCACGGATCCTCTTTACTTAAGCTTCAGGCTATTTAGGGGGGGGGGGGTCGAATTGAAAATATCCTTTTAAAATGCAAATTTTGGAGAAGGGATAGAAAAGTGCTTTCGTCTCTTTTCAAACCAATGGGAGATAAGTTTCGCCATTCCTTTCCATCCCCAGTGAGATTTCTTATTCCGGTTTTCACTCTTCAGCAGAGCTTTAGTCTAACACATAGTAATACCATGGAACAAAGGAGTGAAATCATCCATACAATAGGTAGAATATAAAATATAAATTTTAAAATAGGTAGATTAAATCTTTGGATTAATACAAGATTAGAAGTACAGAGCGTGTATAGTCTGTAAGGATTAAGACTAAGGGATTTATATCATATATATTAAAACAAATGGCTTACTGACAGTTTTCGAAAATGACCACAGCGACCTCTGGTTCTTGCAACAACTAACTAATAAATCGGAACTAATTAGCTGGTCGTGATAGATTTCCCCTATTCATAAAAGAACAAGCATTTATAAAAGTGTATACGAAAAGGCCAATCGGAATTTAATTCCTGGAATATTTGATGTAGAAACCGAGTTCCCTGTAATTAGTGCGAAGATCAATCGATTGAGTGACAAAGCGGAAATAATATCCGGCGGGGCGAGTATAGAAAAAATATACCCCCATGTCATGTCATGACATATTTTTCGACAAATTATAAAAGTTTGCTCGCACGTAAAAGTTGAATAAGGCAATCGATTCCATCTATAAATACTTCGCTTTTACTGATGCCGAAGCTTCCTTGAAATATAGGGAAAGATAGGGAATAGGGAAATAGGAAGATTATGCGCATAGGGAAAGATTTTGGCTCACCAGCTAATAACACAGATCTGCCGAGTAATGGTAACCAAAAACTAAGTTCTATTTTTCATTATTGCCAATAGGAATTTATTCACTGAATATTGGGAAAAATATTTTTAAAAATTCCATTCGATTTCTTTCAAAATTCAGTTTTACTTTCTCGTATACGCAGTGTAGAGAAAATATTGTAATCATCAAAAAATTCGAACCAGAGATTTTAACGAATCTTCATGTTATTGACCTAGTCGAGTTCGGAAAACTCATTTTTGGAAAAGCTCTGTCTCTCTCTGACAATTGAAATTTAAAATACGATCTTTACATTCAATTCGCAGATTTCTATCAAATTTTGAATAAATCTGTGAAAAAAAAGGTTTTTCTATCCGGCTGTTCGAATATAGGCTAATATGACAACTAAGAGAGCTACATAAATAAAATTCGATAGATAATTAACATCAACACCTGTCAAATTTTGAGTCAAATCCAACAAAAGTCTGCCGATCTGTTCTTTCAGAAACATGTAAACGCAATGATTTAAATAGATTTGGTATGTGATTTTTGTGATTATAGGTGCAGCTTTGTGACAAATCTTTGTTTTAATCGGTTTAGAAAAACGCGTCTGAAGGCCAAATTAGATTTTTGGATACCATTAATGGCATACCAAGGAGTAATCGCCAAAAAAAAAAAAATAGCCAAGGTAATCGCAAAACCGCAAATTCAGTAAAAATGCTAAATTCTCCCGAAAAGCTAATATTATGCAACTATTGAAATCCAATGCCATAGAAGGCGTTCTCTGGCATGACAAGTTCATTAGAGATGATGCGGGGAAGTTTTTGAGAGACCACTCCCGATTGTTTTAGTTTAAACGTGAAGCATCTCTTTTTAACGTGAAATATAACTCCTTTTCTTGATTCAAGAAATAAGTATTCTATTTTAATTTCCCATATAAATATTTCTAAGAATGGCCCTCAAGAGAAAAATAAATAGAAAATACGAGGAATTTGAGGAACGAAAAAAAAACAGCTACTGCGATTTACACATTTTCTAAAATGCAAAGTAATCAAAGAGGAAAATATATTCATGCCAGAAATTCAGTTTACATCCCACAAACATTTCGTGACTGAACATGTTTTCATTCTCCAAGAGACTCAAAGAGACTGTGCAATTTCTCTACAGAACTTGAGCTTTGTTTGCGAAGATTACACTATTAAACGTCAACAGAGAAACATGTGATTTAGTGAAGAAAGTTTACTTCGAGTTGAAACTTAGGAATGAAAATAAAGTATGAATTCCTCACCAGGTGTATAGAAGATGCAAGGAAGATCATCATTTGAGATTTAAAAATAAGAAAATCTCATTTCGTTTGATTCCTATGATTTTACATGAACAGCAAAACAATACTGATACCTTTTTCTTTTTTGATATATGTAAGAGACTAATACTAAACAGTACTCAGCACATTTTACTCAAACCTTAGTTTAGTTATTCGTCTAGCGCCTCATACCGTAAAAATAACAGTTCCACATCCACCTTCAAATCTGAATAATATTTGGAGGGATTCTGAGGTTGGAGACATTAGAACGAATATAGCTCCGATTTTTCGATTGATAAGAGACCCCATTCTTTCTTTCAGAGTGAGCTTAGGTCGATTTTTAAGCATTTCTCAAAAAAGAGCCGAGCTGCTTGAATCGACGACAGAAGAATAAAACTCTTCTGGCACCTAAACAGGCAGAAGAAAGCACTCCATTTTCTTCCAAAGCGAGAAATCTCGTTTTATATAATGATTTTAATAATCTAATAAAGTACTTTGATATAGAATATGATGCATCTAAGTGGCGCATCTTCACAAATTCATCCAGAACAAGACTCAAAGTAGAGTTGTGGCTGTAATGGTAATCCGTTTGGTGCAATTGGAAAAAAAATTATAATGATTTGTTTATGGTACTTGTGAAAATCAACTATTAAGAGCATCGTTGACGGCTTGTGCAGATTTATTAACAGCAAGCAAGTTGCACAAAATATCTCCATCGAACCAAAAATGCCAGGCGCATCTTTGAGAAAGGCTTATGAATTACTTTATTAAATCACTGCCTAATGAGCGAGAATGCGTCCGATATCTGTATTCCAAGTTCTGTCAAAAGCCAAGTTGAAAGAGGGAGCCCTTGTGGTCCCGATATATAAATCTGTTATCCAATTCTCTTTTCAGAAACAATGTAGGACGGGGAAAAAACGTAGGACTTAAGGATGTAATGCTCTGGACTTTGTAGGATATTTTGGGGATAGTAAAAGAACCTGTCTACAAAACACCGCATGCTGTCAATGCATATTGACAGCATATGAAGCTCAAGGACATCTTGAACGAACGAACAACAAACCACAAAAAACAAAAGATTAAAAGCCTTGATTTTTCAAACAGTGGTCATGTTTTGATTTTTAAAATCTAAAAGTTTTCCCAAAGAAAATTTCACGATATTAAAATTAGTGTAACTGAAAGGCTGATCTTTTAAATTTTAAAAAAAGAGCAAACATGACTTCTTTTCCGATAATATATTCCGGAGATTATAAGAAAAACCGTTAACACTTAAATTGATTTTTAATTAAAATAGATGGTATTCTATTCAATAAATTTTATCCTTATAAAAAGAATTGATATTAGAAACTTTTATTCGACGAAAAGACAATCTATTCCATTCAATAAATTTTATCCTTATAAAAAAAATATGATATTAGAAACTTTTATTCGACGAAAAGACAAAATCTATTCCATTCAATAAATTTTGTCCTTATAAAAAGAATTGATATTAGAAAATTTATTCGACGAAAAGACAAAATCTATTCTATTCAATAAATTTTATCCTTATAAAAAAATTGATATTAGAAACTTTTATTCGACGAAAAAATAAAATCTATTCCATTCATCACGTTTATCTATTAAAGCCAAAACAATTCAAGAAAACAATCCAATTTATGGAGATGAAATCTAAAACTTATCCCAGACAAAACGTGAATCGAAACCCGATGGCATCTGAAAGTTCTGCCAAACAATTAATATCCCAGATCCATTGAATCTCGGTGACAAAGCTGTTGATTCAGAAAATTGTTTTCAGTGACTGGTAATTTGATATTAAGGATTGCGAGACGAATCACTTTCATCAAAAGATAATATAAAAAGGTACCAACTGTTTAGGTAAATTGCCTTTTGCGTATTTTCTATTTCTTTCCTTTTCCTGTACTTTTTTTAATCTTGGGTATACTGTAAATGAAAGTTTCCCGTGCGTGCACTTTAGAAAAAAATATTTTGTAATTTATGAATTATTTATTATTTTTCATTTCAGTAAATCCACGTAAACTCAACTAAAGAAGTGAAATTCTCTATTTACCATTACGAATTTTCTTTTCAAGTTTCATCCCACCCGAAAAAAATTAAAGATCCAGCTGATTTGAAGCACTTACTGCAAGAAAAGAAAGAATTCAGTATTCTTTAAGATATAATGCATTACACAAAAAGTTTCTATTTTAGAAATAAAAGATAAGTAAAACCAACGTTCCTTTTGTCATATTAGAAAATGAACGAATTGGAAGTCCACCGAATTTGTTTTTAATATTCTGTGAAAGGATTTAACTAACAAATAGATTCTTTTTTTTTTTTTTTTGTAATTTATCTTCAAATCAGTGAATTTATCTTCAGAAACGGAACGAAAAGAAAATCAAAGAAATTACCACTTTCCAATGGTAGATCAAAGAATAATGCGTTTAGCATTAAAAGAAATAGGTTTCATAAGTTAGATGACTAGCATCAAATTATACGTCTGATTTCTTTAGATCACTCAATACTTTCATTATTCTGTGCAAAATAAAAGAATTTAGCGCTAATATTAATGAATATTAAGCATTGTCTTAGAAAAATTAAAAACATTGATAAGAAGTATTACTAAAGCCGATAAATAGTGAATCGTCTGTCATAACTTTGATCTGCGTAACATTCAGTTGTTTATTTTTACTCTACTTTAAGTATATTTCATTCATTAAATTCAGATTCTAATGGGTTAAAAAAACAATTCGTTAAAACTCCCTTCATAAAGAAATCGATTTGCCGTTCACTGACTTCAGATCCCTGATCCTTCTATTATTTCAAAACATTTCTTGAACTTAACTGTTACCAGAAAGAAAGAATGTGAAAGGGAAAAAAAGAACATTTCTAGCTCTGAATTAAGAATGAGAAGGCCATCCAATTTTACTTTTATTTAAATTTCATTTCAGTAACTCCACGTAATCTGCTAATGCACTTTGTGGAAAGAAAGATAGTAAAATATTTACTCCTCCTCCCCCCCTTTTCAGTTCCAACAACCGCCGTTCCCTTCCATAAAGAGACGCTTCAGAAGCGCGGCAAATTTCTCGGGTAGCCATTAACTAGAAAATTTACGGCCAAGAGAAGAATATTTATATCCAAGAGGGAAAGTTTGAATTTTTATACATATTTCGTGAAACCTTTCACTTTTTTTTTTGTTGTTGTTGTTTTTGCAGAGATTTTGCCTTTTGTAATGAACCTTGCCGTATCGTCCTTTTGAGGATCCAAATTACGTTGCTGAAATTTATAAACGAAAAGAGTATAGAAGGCGAGCGGTGTCAATTGCTTTATTTTATTCTGATTTATTGCTAAAGTTCACAAATTTTTTTAATCCAACAAAGTATTTTTTTGTTATATATTGTATATATGATATAATAACACGAGATCAAAATTTTTCATATATAAATATATCGAAACATTGATCCTTCTCTTCGTGTTATATCTTAAATCCAGAAAAATTAATTAAATATCAGCTTAATTGGTTCATTTAGCTATAGTCACAACTTATTTTAAGGCAACATGAGGGCCAATCTGGTACTAATCTTGTAATTTTGAACTGTAGAAGTTGCCAACCCCGATAGCTGCCTGTCGAAACGTCCGAAGATCACAAACGGTTCAAAGTTAAACCATTGATATCAACTTAAGCATGTACTAGACTTGCATACGAAATAGCATTTTGAACAATTTACCCTCTGGTACCAGAACCGAGATCGTGCATTCACATGATTGCACTCGCGCACGACTTTTCGAATTATCGCTGCTGTTCAACTTAGAACACTGTATAATTATGAAGTATGCGCGTGGTCTTTACTCTTGTAAATTTTTATAAAATTTTGTATAAAATCTCTAAAAAGGACATTGGCTATTCAGCTTGTCTTATTACTATTCGTTTCAGGATCCCGATATTAGCATTTTTTTATTCTTTTACTACGCTAAGTGGTGGCATACAGAAAGATGAGTAGTTATTAAGCTTCCTAATTCCGCGAATAATTCCTATTGCTAAATGTAAAACACCCCTCATTTCGTCTTTCTTCTCACCCCCTTTTACACGAAATGAACTCCTGACGCATGCGCAAAAGAGCGGAGTATTTCAGAGTCCGAGAATGAACAGTGTATATTTAACACGATAATTAAATATGTAGATATGATTATAAGGATCGTACATCTATATCAAATTCTTCATCAAATCATTCTAAAAGATTATTGACTATTTGTCTGTCCTTGTGCGTATAAATATAATCAATACAAACTGCAACAGGCTTCAACAGATAAATCTCAATATTTATACCAAAATTTTTGGCAACTGACAAATCTGACCATATCCTTCAACAGTAAGAGGTTGATGACGCCTCTTAAAGCCTCTTCACAGCGCAAAGAATCTCATTATGAAAAGCTAAACATTTTTATAGAAATAAATATGGCGGAAGATCTGAAATCACTTTAGACAACTAACCCCTTGAATCCTATAATCATCTTGTGGATAGCTTTATTCCTTTGTTCTATTGCTTTACTACATTTGTAATAATGGATGGAAACGTGACAGAAAAACTCAGTGATCAAAAGAGAAGCTGCATCTTTGAACGACTTGAATAAGAAGAAAGTGGTAGCCACGTGATAAATCGACGCCGTGTTGTGGTCACTGAAGGACAAACTCGCCACAATAATGACGGTCGCTGGCTCATGCGTCGACTTCTCTTGAAGGAAATATATCCTACTATTGGTAAAGTGGCCAAGACAAATACATCACTACCACTGTATCCCCTTTCCTTATAAATAAAACGATAGCCTCCATATTGAATAGGACCACTTCGTATCCATGTTATACAGTGTGCCCCATAAATAATGGTACAAACTTTAAGGGTAGATAGGAGACCTCTAAAGGACTGAGAATTGCATAGAACCTATATCAGAAAAACGTCATGGGAACATGATATCAAAAGTTCCATTAATGATGGCATGCAAGATAGATTACCAAAAATATTTATTGCTCATAAATTATCCTTTAGTAAATAATACCATATGAAAATGTTACAAAAGGCGCTCGAAATTCCCACCATTTCAAGCGAGGTATGCCTTACACTTGCAGACCATGTATTGGCTGATCCGGTCAAGCATATTCGGGTTTTCTTGAATATCTCAAAGGCACAGACGTTTCTCGCAACCAAATCCACTTTGGATTCGACAGGTGTTTCAGGCATAACTTTAAGCGCTCCCCACAGAAAAACATCCAAGCTGCTTAAATCAAAAATGCATGAAGGCAGGCAACCTGTCCAACACGCCCAATCCGTAGTTGCCCAAAAGATAAAACGAATGTGCATAAACACATCCTCCAAAATGGGGAGACGTCCCCATCACACTGAAACCGCATATTTCATCTGACATTCTGGGGCACAGGGTGAAGCAAGACTGGTAGTATCGCTTCCCCCCAAAAAAGATAATTTTCTGATGTCAGAGGTTAGGGCAACAGGTCCAACTAAGCAATTACTGATGAAATCAGTCCAAACATTCACTGAAAAACGATATTGAGGTTCATTCGGTCCCACTTTGTGTTAGTTCTCGTGAGCCCATAAATGTGTATTATGTTGGTTCAACACACCATCTCGGGTGAAGTGCGCCTCATTGGTCAAAAACGCATAAGATGGGAAATCCATTCTGGGCATAGTGACGCAGATACCACTGCGCAAAGTGCACACGTGTTGTATAATTTGTGGGGAACAGTGATTGTGCTCTTTGGAGATTGATATGGTTTCTATGGTTTCGCCTTTCAAAAAGCAATCTATGATCCAGCTGTGGTAATAACTAGGGTACACATGCTGGTGCTCGAATAATCTCTACGATAGACAGTACGTTCTGTTCCATGGAGCTTCTGTGAATCCCTCACCACCTGCCGTCACTATCTCTTAAGAACTCATATTCACTTAAATTGTGATGCATATTTTAAAATATCCGTAGTCTTGTACATCTCTCTTTGTGGAAACCGTTCTCTGTAGTCTCTGAACTACTCGTGTATTTCCATCAGCCAAGACGTATACGAAGTGTATATCTACTATTTCACTGTTCTTATAAAGCTGAATGCTATTATTAATTCGACTGCCGCCAAAATGATTTGCGAAAAACAGAATACTTCCTCTCCGTTCTCGTGAACAACATCTATCAGCGTACAAAGACGTTGACCTTCATGGTTTGTTATGCAACTCTCTATCCAATTGATGTCTTACCTCTTTCAAATTTATACCAATATTTATGGGACACCCTGTAGTGTCTCGCCTTCGGGATATGGATAAAGTATTTCGATAATTCTTCATTAGTACCCTAGTTTTTGAAATATTAGAGATCTTCTAACCAGTAATAAAAAAGTCTAATAATTAAAATTTGAATTATAAAATTCTATAACGTATAATAACGGCATGTTGTATATATATTGTATAATAACTGTATAATAATTGAAAAATAACTGTTCCCCGTGATCTGGGCTTCCCGGGTGCGAGTCCTAGTTCAGGCATGGTTTTTTTCTTTACCCTGTGTTTTATCCGTGAGGTGTGTGACAGAGCCCCCCCCGTATAAAGGGGTTGTGCAAGCAAGTGTGTGAGTGGCATTTTTGAGCTAAAGTCAGATGTCTGCCCTCAGGTGCTCAGAAGCTACTGCACCTTTCTTTCCCCGATCACTGGGACTTGGATTGAATTGGTGTTCATAACATAGCTGTATATTAGTTCAAACCAACCAATGAGAATATCTCTACTCATAGCTGCATTTTTCCATTCTTGCAATATCTTAATAATTAAAAGAGCCCTTGACAATATGTTACAATTTATATTCCTTTCCTAAATGTTCAAAGATATTGCGAAAACAAAATGTATATTATTCAAGCAAAGGAAGGAACACAGAACACTTTACCAACTGCAAATCTATATACCTGTTCTTGTGACAAAAACCTTCTCAACTAGGAATTCTATTTCATAAAAATGCATAAGTTATTACCCTAAAAGACTTACACTTTCAAATTTGTAAAGTCCCGAAAGAAGTTCAGAAACAGCCACAGGCCTCATGCAGTGCATACAGATGTCTCAAGCGCCAATGTTATGGAGCACCAAAGGGACATTTATCTCGATTTTTAAAACCGATTCTGACAAAAAGACGAGAAAATAAAAACCTGCCTCAGGTAACGTTTACAATCTCTAAGCCGTTGTAAAATTGAGAATGAAAATTATTAGGTCCCAGACGCCCCATTCTTGCTACACCATTGGCCTCAAGAGTATTGCACTCGAATGTTAATCGAGAAGATCCATTCTACAGTAAAAGAAAACGCGATAGCCTACGGTAACGAAGTCTGGTGCGATAATGTAATGATTCAACTCCTGAGATTATCACCACTGGTAACAAGGAAAGACATATTTCAACATATATTTTAAATGAGACTTCATATTCGTTGCGATTGTGTATCACTTGAAATCAAAATTAGTTTCGATATCAAGTTATTCAAATAATAAAAATGTTTGAGAATTTGAAGATATCAAAGATTGAAAATTTACCAAGGCCTTGAGAAATCACTCAAATGAAATTTTTATATTGGAAATATGAACATTTACATATCATTCAAAGATGAATGACGGAACTTGATTTTCATTTGGTTATTACTAAGAAGACAAAAATATATTTCAAAAAGCTAATGATTAGGAGATTCTTCAATAGTGTTCAAGTTTGAGATGAAAGTCATATCAAACAAATTCCAACAATTTAAAATAATGGCGGACCTTTACTCATCTGATAGTAGAGGAAGTAGGAATAATAAAATTAAAAAGATTAAATCCGAGGAAAAGAATTTTTAATTACTTTAAATGAAAGTACATTGTAGATTCCGGAAAATATCTGTAATATGACTCAAAAATGAATCGAAGGAAGCTACTTGTTGCTAAGTGTCAAGTTATTTTCATGCATGCACATTAGCAGAACAGCTTAACCAAGTCCGTGGCACCGTAGCCGCGAAGTGATATATAGGCAATTTTGCAATACAGTTTCACCCTTTGAGACTGAGGCAATATTATGATGACTCAAAACAAATTTTGTGTCTTAGATGATAACTACGCACAGTAGCGGTCAGAAAATTCCAATCTGTAAAGAAAATGGTTGATGTATTTTTCGAATCAAGTGAAATTGTGGAGACTGTCATTTTGGACACTCAGTGGACAGTCACCGATAAGTGATATGCTGAAAGGTGCTCGCCTAAAATCGTCGAATCTATGAAGAACCTGCTATAAATGTCAAGATTAGGCATCTGTTTCTACCAGTAAGACTATGCTCCAGCTCCTGTGCCAAAGCCTGCATTGAATATTTGACCACTACGAGACAAAAACTTGTTAATTAGGACTATTCTGTCAATATGTCATCCTCTAATAGGATTTTCGTTTTGAAGTTGTCGATTGGCGACCTCGATTACCGACAAGTGCCTGTCTGGGCCAACGACAGCTCGAATGAACTGCAGTGACTGTTCATCTAAGCTTTTAACAACCTAGTGGCAGCACATTCATTAAAAGAAGGCTTTACTATTTCCAATGTAACATGCTCACGAAGGATCAGTTTTATTTGCATTTATTCTATTCTATTCTACAAAATGATTCATGAGGTAAAAATGAATAGGTCCTGTATTTTTGTACATGACGAATATTTAAATAGAGATTTTGTTACAAAAAGTAACTGGCTTGAATTATGTAAATTTGATATTTCCGCAAATCGTGTGTTCAACGGGATTCATTTTTCAAGGAAATTCCAATGAGAACAGCTCTTTCAACTGCTTCAGCCAATATTTTTCACACTACATTACTATGAGAAATTCATTCATAACGATGAGACTATAATTCATACTACATTACTATGAGAAAAAATAATTAAACATAATTTGATACACTTTTGTATATGCATTGATGATTTACTTTTGTTGAACAGAGATGAAGCTAAAGTTCTTAATTGTTACCCAAAAGATTTAACTGACGCGAATGGAAGTCAATACAAGGCTACCTATCTGGGTTTAAAAATAGAAATTTCTAAATGAAAAATCTTTAGTAGTTATGTACGATAAACGGGATGAATTTAATTTCAAAGTAATTAAACTTACCAATTACCTTTCTAATTTAAACTCTAGTTTTAAAAATTTGATTTTCTCGCAATTTAATAGGATTTTAAAAAATTGTAATAAATTCTTATATTGAAGCAACAAACAATCTTATTAAAAACTTAACTTCTAATGATTTCCCCAAAACTTTTGCAATGTACAAATTTTAATCCCACTGTTTTTTTTAATTAAAAATATACTTCTGTTCATTTTAATATCCTGAGACGAACACTTTACGACGATTCGATCTCACTAAGGGGTGAGAAGCGGAAGGATGTGGGCATTTCCGGAATTCACTTTATTGCTAAAAATAAACTTTTTCCTTTCATCTTTCCACTCATTCCTATTTTTTCAAATTAAACCCATCCTAACGCATGTGCAAAAGCGTGGAGGGTTTTGAATCCGTTGCCAAACAATATCTAGTTTATTCTCTGCGGTTTTTCAACTCAAGAGATGAAGCTGTTCTGTTTGTTTCTTATGATAACGAGTCACTGTGACCAAGCGTTGTAGGCGTTTTCAGCTTTAAACGCGGGAAAGTTGAATTTAGTTTAATATTATGGTCTGCAATGATAGGTTTGATTTTCTTCATAAAAGTGTTTGGGGTTTTTACTTCCAACTGGTATGTTCTTTGCTTTTATATTTTTAATGTGTTTTAGCTTATGATTTAATGGCCTTATTGTAACTAGGTTGATTCAATTTTGCTGAATTCTTGTTTAGATTTGACTTTTGAAATATTTTGCTTTTTGCTTATTATTGTATAATTTAATATCTTTGATTTGTTGATATTAATTCTTATCTTCAAAAAACTTTATTTTTTGGGATTTTCGGACCGTGGGCGGCCAATACTTGGACGAAAATCATTCCCCTTTACAGAAAAGAATCCTTGGTTTGATAATAGTCACCTGAGGGTGACTATTAGAAAAATTCAGGTCGGATTCATCACTTCTTTTTATTCCATTTAATTCATTATTGCTTTTAAACTTAATATTTATTTCCAATTTAATTCTTATTATCATGGCATTTTAACAGGTTTGGATTTGCTGTGGTTTGATTTTTTCTACGGAAAGATCCTAAAATGGGATAAGCCGAGTCAAAAATTAAAAATGTATATTAGTATTGTATGTAGACGCCTAAGAGAACTAATACTTAAAACCGAAAGAAAAATCAGAAAAATAAACCAACTTTATTAAAATAATTTGCAAAAATTCGGAGCAAACAGAAACTAAATATAGAAAATGAAGGGTCTCTCAAACACTTCAATATATTGACAAGTATGTAAAAATTTTATGTGTGTGCAGGTGAAAAAGAATATTTCTGAGAAACCAACTGCCAGCTTCGTCAGTGACATAGATGTGATCATGCGATTTGAGGAAACTCTTATCAGTTTACTATATAAAGTTATAAAATGTGGATTGCTCTCTAGATTTTTATGCCGATAACTAGCATCTTATGTACAGTGTGACCTCCCCGCCTGGTGGTACCTCAGACATGGGGAAGAGAATTTTCTAGAATGACGGTTGGCTCTTGCCGCCCTGATTGGTATAATGTGACTACCCTTATTGATGACAGGACGTACCTCCCTACGTTAGAGATTGTAACATGGTCGGGGCCGGATGAGTTGGAGTTCCTGGCCATGCTGTCGCGACGGTGTGGTCAGTCAAATTTTTCAATGCGTCTTCGAGGGGGTTCGGAATAATCAGCTACGATTGCAGTGTGAATTTGCAAATATTTTCTACTTCCAACACCTTGCATTATTTTTATTATTATAATTTATATTTCAAAATATTGTATGTGCAATATATTTATGTATATATATGCATTATGCATAATATTTATTTTACAATTCATTATGTAAAAACCCCAGAACTGCTATTCAACGCTCAATAAATAACCAGCTATCTTCTTTCGATTTCTTCTAAATTCAAATATATTCCTCTGATCGAGAGACTTCACTGACGTTTGATACAAGGATAATGACAATAAAATAACTGTTGCAAATGTCTTGAAAATGAAAGTCGAAAATGAAAAGCCTATCTCTAAAAGTTTTTGCATGATAATACCCATCCCATCTCGCCAAAACTCCGCACCACCTCAAACCCTTTACTTTCCTGGTCATATTTTTTTCCTCGGTAAAACTACCTTGCCATCATCATTTTGCTCGATTGGGACATTTTATTGCGGATAAGAAAAAAATTGACTAAATGCTCGAAGGAGATGTGAATCTCAAATTAAAGTTGGAAGAACGAACACAAAAAGGGCAGGAAAATGTATGTTAAAAGGAGTTTGACGACTCGGCATTCTGCATATTTTCAGAATCTATTCTGATCAAAAGCATCGTTAAGAATCTGCATTTTAACTTCTTTTCAGAATTGGATAACAGATCAAAATAGAACAAGGCAAAAAAACAGTATGAACTCTTTCCTCAAAAAATTCGGACTAGTTTCCAATAGTGTACACAATTCTGAGCAGTTCAATACTACTGAATTTAACAACCCAGGTAAGCAAACCAAGTTACTAATGCGTTGCATTTTTACGACAATATATTTTATATGCTAAGAGAATTTTGCTATCAAGTCCAACATCGAACAATAATTGTTATTTCAGAAATAATGATATGACAATACCTAAATAGCACATCTATATTGCAACAGCTAATGTCACATTCTATGCCAGAAGTAACTCTTGGATGTCTTATGATAAAACTAGAATTTGAAATTCACTTTTTACCATCGTCAAACAACTCAAAACAATAACAGTTAAAATATCGCATTTTTTCTATATGGAACATCCAAATGCCATTCCAGATTCTAAAATAAATTCTGGCATGTTTATTGTCTACAACCACTGCCGGAAAAGTTGCTTTGATTGTGGAAAAGAGCCTTTTCCTCTCGAGGATTCAAAAATCTTGGAAGAAGTTGTTTATCAAGGTCCTCCGATGTCTTTGAATATATCTGAGAACATTTGATACCACTCTTAGTAAATAAAACACGTGAGAAACTGATGACACCCCTCGATTGACTCAAGCAAGAATTCACCAAAGAAAAGGATTGTTACTTGCAGGAACTAAATCTTTTTTTATAACATTAAATAAGATGAAAGGGAAATCGCTAAAGCATTGTTGATAAGAAGAGAACCATCAAGAGGTTTCATCAGATGCAAGAAATCGCTAGAAAAAAAACAGCATAGCCTCAAATTGAACTGCGAAAACTACGATTCCTGAAAGTCACCAAACTTGCCAGAGATACACAGAAAGCATAACTACAAAATTCCACCATAAGTCCGACTAGACTCTTTATTTTATTTTTAAAAGTATGAGAAATCTAAAAAGAAAGTGTATTCGTAAAGTGCCTTAGCAAGGAAGAATTTTAAAAGTTTTCGGAAACTTAAAAGTAAAAAGTATACAAGAAAATATCCGACACAGGCCAACCAAAATCGCTCTAATGATCTATAGAATTGATGTAAAAATGTCAAGGCGCAAAATAAAGATTTTAGACAAATAAAATTCACTATCAAGTTTCCCTCAGATAACAAATGGATATTTTCTATAGAACCGCATGAGTTCAAAAAAAAAAAAAAATCGCGAAACAGTAAGCATATGAAGCGGAGTAACTTAAATTTTATAAAATTTCTGAAACCACTGAAATACTACCGATATTTCTTTTGTTTGAACATTTCCCAAAAATCTCTCAAATAATGCAGAGTATAAAGTCACGTTTGATAAAGAAGAGAAGATATTTGGTTATTGCCATGCTAAATATTAAGACGTAGCCGAAGAGAACCTCCCAATACTTTACATCATCGATACATTTCTATTGGATTATAAACTATGCGGCAAAATGTAAAAGTATGCAAAAGAATCATTACACATAGGGCGGCTCTATTATTGTTCTGATGTTGCAATTCATTCAAACTACTGCAACAAGTGCAGGGGGTTATTATCAACGTAATTTGGTTTTGTAATGTCAACTTATTTCCAGAAATGATATTTTTGGATATAGGAAGGTCTAAAACATCAAAGTTCATTAAAGATTGAACATTTTTTCTGATAATTACAGCATTTTCGCCATCAATATTGCTTGTATTAGAATATAAAAAGTTTTCATTTCAAAATCATTTCCAAAACATGTAAACCTGCAACGATAATAGATTCTTACTAATTATTTTAGGAAATTTTTCAACAGCTTAACAAAAGGAAAAAAAGCCAGAAATACTTATACAGAAGTGAATATTTTCAAAATACAAATTTGGAGCAAAGAAATAAGTTTCATAAAAAGAAAATGAGTCACGATTTTACTTGTTTCGGATATTTTCTTACAAACGGCATTTTTTTCGATATGCTTCTCAGCTGTGCCGCCATTTAATAGCGGTCATTTTGTTTATGTCTCTGCAACAAATTTACATAATAAACTTCTTACGACATTGGAAGGGAAGGGGAAATTGTTGAGTTCTTAGAAGTGTACAAACCTGGAATGTATCATTTGAAGAAAAAATCTAAATTCATTTTAACTGCGAGAACTTTTATAAAATTATCCTGCGAAATGCTAGATAATAAGTAGAAGATATTTTATCTTAGTACCTGAGAAACCAAGCTTCACTCGGCAGGGGTTTTATTTTTTTTATTTATTTATTGTAAAATCGTAAATAAAATCTTACCCGGTGGCTATTTTATGTTGTAAGCGAACTCTAATTGAATTGTAAACGTGGGATCGAATGTGAGAAAAATATATAAGTATCCGGGGCCTTAACCACGACTCCAACTTGGATACGCTTATACAGGTCATATATAGACACATGCCAATATTTAGTTATAAAAAATGCTTTTTTTTAATGTAAAATCGCTTTTTTTCGGGAAAGGTATTTATATAAATGAACTTAAAAAGCAAAATCTTATCTAAATATAAAATTTTATCCAACTCGTTAGAATTGTTTCCAAAATACACACAGACGACTTGTAAATATATATACATATATATATATATATACAAGAATAATAAGAATTACAGTTGTAAGGTTGATATTATGTTCTTTATTGGAATAATTACAAATTAAAATAAGATTACACGAAGGCCTAGTGTGCACCTAAACTTTAGGAAGTTAATCTAAACAGAACTTGTACTATCCGATTCTTATGGTATCCGCGATCTATACTGGTGTGCAAAACTTAAGCAACAATGCAAATTTTAAGCAGATAGCCATGAAATTGCAGGAAAGGAGTTCTTGCGATCAGTACAATGAACACGTAATTCAAGAGAAAGGTCATGCGTATGCAAATATCAGGAACAAAACGTCACAGGCGACAAGAGCGTACGCAAAACACGTGCGGAAGATGCGCGCAGCTCAACACTACAATAAAAGGAAGGACGGAGACGTAATTAAAGACATTCGTTGCAAGTGCACGTGAGTTAATTCGCGAAATATGGCTAGCAGAAATCAACTGGACGATTTCACATGTGGAAGAATGATCGGAAAGCTGGAGGAGGGACGTAGTGTGACCAGTGTAGCTGAAGAGTTCGGAATCAACAGAAGTGTCATTTCGCGCGCTTGGAAAGCCTTCCAAACCACAGGTACAGCTGTGAGAAAGGTTGGTGGTGGCCGCCCCAGGAAAACACAACTGCAGTGGATGACCGGCATATCGTCCTGCAGGCGAAAAGAACCCGAAACCAGTCAGCAAGCGCCATTGCTCAGAAACTGTATGCAGCAACGGGGCGACAAGTGTCGCGTTTTACTGTATCCAGACGCCTTCACAAAGGTGGTCTATTCGTCCGCCGTCCTGAAAGCTTCATCTCTGACAGTTTCCCACCGGCGGCACCGTTTAGAGTGGTGCAGGGAGCACAAAAACTGGACATCTCATCAATGGAGTCGTGTCCCCTTTACAGATGAGAGTCGTTTTAGTGTCACAAGCGATTCTCAACGCCAGTTGATTTGGAGAGAGCTCGGGACACGGTTTCATCCCAGCAACATCACGGAAAGAGACCGTTTCGGTGGTCCTGGAGTTGTCGTCTGGGGAGGCATTATGATGAACGGGTGGACTGAGCTCCACGTTTCCGACAGAGGTTCTGTAACTGGAGATCGCTATTGTCAGGAGGTGATCCTTCCCCATGTGCGTCTGTTCCGAGGTGCCATTGGATCAGACTTCGTTTTTATGGATGACAATGCACGGCCACACAGGACTCATACTGTTGAGGAGCTAATGAAAAGCGAAGATATCACTCGAATGGATTGACCGACGTGCTCCCCTGATTTA
This sequence comes from Argiope aurantia, assembly GCA_026543865.1. Taxonomy (NCBI): domain Eukaryota; kingdom Metazoa; phylum Arthropoda; class Arachnida; order Araneae; family Araneidae; genus Argiope; species Argiope aurantia. The sequence continues at coordinate 420,115 of JAPMOR010062154.1, read as the reverse complement.
AATCCGATAGAACATGTGTGGGATGCTTTGTAGAGACGCCTTGCGGCACGATTACATTATCCTGGGAACACCCGACAACTTAAACAGATTCTGATTGAGGAAGGGACACTCTTACCTCAAGAACTGTTGGACAATCTGGTGCTGAGTATGGGGAGACGGTGCGAAGCAACCGTTGCAGTAAGGGGAGGGCATATCCCATACTAAGGAACATCTGCTTGTTGTTCTTCCTCTTGGACAGACAATCATGTGTAACGATACTATGAGTTCAATAAAGCCTTTTTTTTTGTTTTATTCCATACTGTATGCACTGTATTCCTTTCTGCACAACTATGCTTTCGTCATTCTTTCAGAACAAAATGCTGTATCTCATTTCTGAATTTCATGTCTCTCAGATGATTTCTCGTGAAGTTATGGCAAAAAACATACCTGTTGCTTAAGTTTTGCACACCAGTGTATATTGCGGCACCTTTTTGAACCTCGGCTACTTTTATAAGACAGTTTTGAATAATATGAGCTCGCTCCATCTCTGAAAGGCCATCATTAGATTTCATGTTTGTAAATGAAGCATATATTATTTGAAACTTTGTATAAGATACGCAAAACTGATAAATGCCAAGAGTATCATGTACTAGATCAGTTTTTCGTTTAGATTAATACCACTTGATAATCTGCTCAATCGTATTAGCTTTCAAATTGATACTATTATATTAATCTAAAAGTATTAGATCGATATATTTTAGCTTGCAGTTTTGTCTTATCGACACTATTAAAACATGCAAGGTGTGTTTTTTTTAATTATATGTATTTTATAACCAGCCATTACTTCTTGTAGCCCATGTAATTGTGCACAATACCACTGAAAAATCACCGCCTTCTCCTATTCTAACTATATCACCAAGTATTTTTTTTCCTCTCCCCCCCCCCACCAGGTAACTACTGTCAAAACCAAAGCCATTAGCACAACGTCAATAATACTTCTTCCTAAGAAGCAAAATCCCAATTTAAAATCGTCATATTCATATCATGGTACGATACCAGTCTAGATACAGATGCGAGATTCGGCATTCAGCCGAGTATCAACCTGTACCCGAGAACAACAAAATCAGGAGTCAATCCAACCCTAGCTACAATACTTAGCAAATCTTCCGAAAGTGAGTGCAAGCATCTGCTTTCCAAAACGGCTTTTTGTGCCCTTTGAATAACTTCTCCGAGTTCCACATAATCAGACTGTAATATTGTTGTCTCCAACCCATACGCTCTAAATAACGGAGACCTAAAAATAATCATTTTAAGAAGAATTGATGTGCTAGTAAGGAGATCGATGGTGTGTGTTAACTCAATGGCCCCGAACCTCCAAGCATTACAGCGATTAAAAATAAAAAATACACAGCGATACCTTTACAATATGAATGTTGAATACAAAGGTGGATAAATGAGATTTTGCATAAAAATAATAAGAATATGCATCATATACTAAGGCCTTGCGGTTTAGTATATGAACCCGTCGGAGAATTAATCTCTGATGGATTTCTCATTATCCCATAAATGCGACGTATCTTTATTGGAATAATGTCTCGAATTTTGGACGTGACGGTCTCAAAGAAGAGACTGCCCAATGGTCAGTCAAATGCAAAAACAATGTTAGCTGGTGATGCACTGTCAGCACGAAGGCATTTATGTTTACCATAAGTTCAAATTTTCCAAATGATCTACGAAGTTTCCTTGTGTACAAAATGGAATCGCATCGGTTGAATGGGGAAATTTTCCTTTGCCTTTTCCTCATAATTTCTTGCATTCCGTTACATTTCTTTTTCCTACTGAGTTCAAAATTATATACAGGTTTACAATTTTGTTAGAATGATCATGCACTAAAATATACCCAGCTAACTTGTTTTAATTATAGCGCCACATGCACAGGAATTAAAAAAAACAATTGATGGTCTAGCTCATCAACGGATTTAGTATAAAAAATGACAGTCGCATGTCAAATGTTATTCATTTTCTTAGTTTATAGTAATAACGGCCCATTTTACATCAACGCTAGGGCTATTTTGGGAAGGACCTCAAAAATTGAACCACGAACAAACGATGACGACGACAACTGAGCTAGCAGCTACCCACCACCAATCTTTGCCACATCAGCAGAAGGACATTTACACAGATTAAACGTGCACCAGACCAGCTTAAACGACGGTACTTGGGTGGAAACAGGTCACGAACACGGAACACTCCAGTTCCAAAGCCAAGACCTTATTACCAAGTCACCGTGATCCTGTTTATTTTCATTATTGTGTTTATGCGTCGATGTTTTCATAGGCGCAGGACAAACAAATTCCGCAAAGAAGACTTCGTCAAAAATTCGAAAGAGAACTACAATATTGGTGTACAACCTGTTGGCGCAAACTGTCAAACAAAATTTTCACGTTATCTGCATATTATCTGGCATTCGGAATATTGAACAATATAGTAAATATAGTATACGCTGTACATTGAATCCATTTGATTATCTGTTTCGTCTTAATGGAATTATTTCTGTCTTGAAATAAGGGCTTGTTACTTAATGGATATGAAAAACGTAAAGTTATTTTTTAGTTAAATTCCTGATACCTTTTTTAGACCATTTATAATAACTTATATAATAGCATGTGAAAACATCGTAAAAAGTAATTTATAAACAAAATAGAAATATATTCCAAGCACTTGTATCTCATTTATTGGTAACGAGGGCGAAGTAGATGAAATGGGTGTCTTATAGTCATTGCAATCTAACCAATTTGGATAAAAGGAAAATTTGAAGCTAGGACTTTAAAAAGAAAGTCGCCCGTTCAACGCATTTTATTCCATCAAATAATGATTTGATTGACGCATTAATAGTTCCGTGACTTAAATTTATAGAACACTTCAACATTTATTGAAGTTAACAAAAGTGATTTGAAAATGACTTTCAGAGGCAGATAAGACAGAATCTGATAGCTTTTGATAATGTTTAATATGAAAATAGTGCTGTATCATTAAGAGTAGTAAATCAACAATTGTACAACATTTTTATAATTACATGTTTTATTTTTAACAATTTATTAGTTCTCATCCGTTTTTCACGTAAAAAACATCAAAAGCAGTTTTTACTAGGTGCATTTCACAATTATCAAAGGAAACCATATGGCTTAGTTCAATTTAGCTACATTAACGTCATATTCGAATACATCCCTAGGACAATTTTGAGACGCACCTCGTAATTATGCACGTAATTTGGCCAGATCATGAGGATGACACCCGAGCTGGCATCTTCTCTACAAACTGCCGCACCACATCAGTGGGACGCCGACGCCAGATTTAACGTGTGCCAGGACAGCATCATGAGTGGATTTGGATCTCGAACGTAATGCCCTCCAGATCTTGACACTATACCACCATAGCAAAAACCATGCGGCAAACTTCCTCTTATGAAGGAGAAAGAAGTAACCGACAGAATTTATAGACAGAACCGATTTATGATCACGCCCAATACAAACTGTAAAAACAAATTAGTTTTTGAATACAATGCTGGATCTAACATAACTTCAAAACGAGCAAAATGTCAATATGATAAGAAATGTCTTCTCTGGGAGATGTTACCAGACCGCAGAATGTAAATCTCGGTCATTTTATGAATAAATAGAAGCACGTTTATCCAGAATTCGATGATTTTCCTTTAAATCCAGCGCATGTTGATAGTCATTTTAATACTATATTACAATATCCTGGAAATTAAAAGAAATATTGGAAATGATTTCTAGCGACAATTTGAAGATTCTTTAAACGTTTGTTCGACGTTGTTTCTTATGCAAAAATGTTATAGTTAGTTAATAAGCATAATTACAACAATATGGCTTAGCTCTGTGGTAACTGGCTGTAATTAAAAAAAACTCCAGCACAATTTACACACGACCACACACTCAGTTTTAAGGGGTGTTATGAAAAATAAAGATTATAGCGGAACCCATTAATAATATGCTCCATTAATAAAAAAGTTCATTAGTAACTGAATTTCTAATTATTTGGTAGTGCATTGAAAAAACTGTGCAAGATTTTAACTGACATGCAAGTTTCTTATGTGTATGATCTTTCATGTACTGGAAAAGTCAAAACATTCTTTATAATTATTAAATGGTGACTGTAGTAGCTAATTTACATAAATAATTTATGTCTTCACTTTTTTCATACATCAGCGTTTGCTTTTTTCGCACTACCATATTTTTATATATATTTTTGTATGTCAATCAGTTGATTAGTGTTCCTTGTGAAAACCAACTATTTTGTAAATACTCTTCCATGAATTATTGGAATTTTTTGCCATTATTTTAAACGCAAATATTTATACTTTTGTTTTATGGCGGAGAAACTCAAATCGCTGAAGTGAAATTACTCTTTGTAAAGATGTCATACGCATTTACAACATCTGCGGAACACTCATTTAGATTAAAATCCTGATGGCTATTATCGCCTTTGTTTATAGGGATTATTTTTGAATTTATATAGCAATTGTCAAAAGCCATCATTTTGTTCTATGGGCAGAAAAAATTAAGATAAGTTACGGTTACAGTATTCAACAGTTTTCTGGAAAGAAACTATTTTCACTTTTAAACGTATAACCGACAATTTCCTATCGGAATAATAAACAACTAAGATGAGTTTCTTGGCATAATTTTAAAACTAAAAGTGTGGGGTAAGGAATGGGAAAGTTAAACTTGAGAATATATATTATACTCAAGATTATTCAAAATTATCTAGTTTTCTTCAAAAATTATGAATACGAGTTTTTATTCGTTTATTATCGGTTTATTAAATATAGGAGTTCAAAGCCATTGATTAAAAAGAAAGTTTTGAACCATAATGCAACAAACTATGATGACCCTCGAATCAACACATTTCTATAATTGTTACAAAAGTCGTATACTATTCATTCTCATTAGTAGCGTTTCAAAATCGAATTTCAAATCCTGAAGAAACTTATAAACATAGTCTAAATATGTTTTACGAACTTATTTTTAATGTAACTATTTTAAGTACTCAATTTAAAAAGCAAAAAACAGTTGAATGTTTTGGGCATAAATATGAATTTCTATTTAAACATTAATGAATTTTTCCGTAGCAAACTGATTACGGCCATTTTCGCAAAAACAAGTTTTGGATATTTCCTTTCCTTGCCTAACTTCCAATATCCGGATCCATTTTATTGATTTAAATTTAATCTCTAAATAATCAGTTTTTAATTAACAAAAAGGAATAATTGCAGGTCACCTTCAAGACTCGGGTATTGACTTTAACCTAAATTTATTAGATTATCAAATAGGCAAAACAAGCTTCTGCATCTAATAAATTTAAGTTAATGTGAATGCTTTTGATTTTCGAAATTGGAAAATAAAACACTCCTGAAATATACACTATCAAAAAGGATCCATAAGAATGGCTGAATAAGATATTAATTTATTAGTTAACATCTCTTTTATAAATGCGGCTGAATCTTCCATTTTTCTCTCCAATACACTACCAGGTTAGTGGTTTCTTAACAAGAATCCAAATTTATTTTATTAACTGATAATTAAATTCTGAAAATATTAATAAATTACATTGGCATAGCTATCACACAAACATGCGATGCCTTTAGAGCATGAAGTCAGTGTAAAATGGGTTATAAAATTATATTTCTGCAAACTTAAAACAAGTTAGACAAATGCGTATAAAAACCTATTTACTTCAATATTGGTCCCGTTCAATGACTACGATGAGAAAATACTTGCCTATAAACTGAATTTATATATTCAGGTCTGAGTTATGCTTTTTTTTTAAACTTGGGATTTTCAGTTATGAGGAAATAAAACAAATAGCCACCCCTAAAATTTTTATTTAATATTTGGTAAAATAAGAATTTTTTTACGAGTTCGTCGGTATTCTGAAATTATCATTCGGTACTGTAAAATGATCACATTTAGAAAATTAAACAGTGACAAATATATCGTATTCGTAGAAAATATGCATAAAAACCTCAATTCATCTATAACAAAATGTGAATTGTTGATTTGCATGGATTACTTTATATCACACTGCGTGCGTGTGTGTATGCGTAAGCCACTCCATTTGATCTAGAACTACATTTTATAAATTTCGAGGGGGGGAGGGGGCTTCGGAAGGCGACATTTTTAAAAAATTTGTTAGAATTAAAAGCAATGTCATGACCGTTTTTTCTTCATAATTTTCAAAAATTTCCCTGCACAAATTTTTTTTAAATTTCTAAAAATTTCCCATTCATTTAAACAGTAGTTTGTTGCACAGAAGTTGTATGCCCTTTCATTATTTCATCAAATATTTGATTTCATGATTTTCTTAATTTATTGAAAACAAAGAAAAAAATATTGTCTAATGTCAATTAAAAATGCAAAAATTAGAATATAGATAAATCAAACATTTATCTTTTTAACTCATTGTGATTCTATGGGTATTGACTCAATTAGGACGGCTTATGCACACCATTAGAAAAAAGAGTGCGAGATGATTAAAATAACACGGTTTTAATGTCATTGATAATTTGTTACTTTCATAAAATTGTTGACATAAATCATAAGCAGCAATTTTTGTGTAAGAGATTTAATCGAAAATGAACGCTACCTAATAATTGAATTTAGGAAACCAGCTGATCGTCAAAAGCGGCTAATGTTAATAAAACTGGCGCTGAACAAATACAAACAAAACTCTATTCTTCACCAGAAACTAACAGAGTATTCATCAATACTCGACTTCCTTAAAAATAAGCAGATAAAGCATAGCTAGAAGTCAGTATGTCTCACAGAACAAAATGAGGTTTTAGGAAAAAAATTAATGTAGTCTAATTTGATAATAAAATTTTCGAAGACATTTTAGCATAGAAACTTTTTGAGAAACATTTTCCGCAATTGTTCCGATGTTTATCGCATTTTTTTTTTTATTTAATCATATTTTTAGAGGCATTTTCAAAAAAAAAGCATAATGAAGACAAAAGAATACAAATTCAGTTTTTAATATTTTTGTAAGAATTTTTTTTATGCAAGATATATATATTTCATGTGTTTAAAATAACTCACCGTAAAAATCATTTAATGAGTTAACCATATACGTAACAGTAAAAATAAGTACGTCATATTACCAAAAGCAAATTAAACGAACGTAATGAAAATGATTTTACGTTTGTATGCCTCGAATCATAATTAAAAACCAATATATGCTTTTAAATAATATTTTTTACAGTTTTCTATTTATTACCTCCGAAAGCTTGATATTCTATCAAAAAATATTTTATCAAATTGCCTTATGTCAAAAATTATATTTTATTTAAATTCACACGTAGGTGCATTCCTCTTCTCCATATCGCCAAAGGATACCAAGTCTCAAGATTTTTAATTTATTTTTATAACAATTCTTTACACTTTCAGTGGCATATGGAATAGACACAGATTCAGTAAGTACTTTTGGATGAATTAAAATGACTCACTAAATGTAACTAGCAATAAACGACCACAGATGTGTTTTTATTTTTACAAACATTTACAAAGCATCGAAGCAATTCAGTAAATTAGACTATTTGTAAAACTTACTACAGTCATCATCTTTCAAACTTTTGGTGGGGGAAGGGCTTTTTAAGTCTCCTCGAGGATACAGCAGCTCCTGATGCACATCCATTTGTTGAAACCCAATAGCCCTACATTATACTGCTAGTCAAAGCAAAAAGCAGCAAAAAATAGCTCGTTACAAGGTTCTTAGTCAACCGTGAGTAGTTCCCAAGATAAATCCCAGTCCCTCTCTTTATCAAAAGAAGAACGGGTGGATGGGAAATTCCATCCCAGCTCCACCCTGCCACTAAGGTCAAGGCCGGTGGTGTCCCTGGTCGTATAGATAAAGGGATTGTCTCCTTTTATTCAGTAGGGAATTTTCGCTTTCGTCATTAAAAAAGATCGGGCGATCGCAGGCACGTAAAGGATCCAATTGATTGGCAAGACGTGAGATTTTATTCTCCTCAGCAGTAGCCAATCAGAAAGCAGTATTTTATCCTTTTCCTTAACTGCAATGGATGCGGTCGTAACGAGAAGGATAAAAGTTTGAAACCCTGTATTAGGAAATCCTTCCCTATGCAGGCAATTGAGTCGTGAACTGTGGGAGATACATCTTAAAGGGAGTTTCAGTAGCAAGTCGTAAAAATAGCGCTAAGAGAAAAAGATACCGTTATCTCAAGAGACAGTGTCTGAACTCGAATACAGAAACCGTCTTTACTTTTTCGCAAGCACGAGGTGGAGTTGATTTCACCAAAACGGAAGCGAGATTAAATGAAGAATCAGGATGAATACATTATTAATGGAACTAATCAGTGTAGCAACTTGGGCAAACTGCAGAACTAAATACGTTATATGGGCAATAAATAAAGACATTTCGAATTCAATTAAAGCTAGAACAATTTTAAATGACTAATGTAAAAGAAGACAAAAAATTCAAACGAGACAAAGTTTAAGGCCTACTAAAGCAATGTGGAAAACTGTTCATCTTATTCATTGCATTTCTTTCCTCTGCTCATTAAAATCGTCCAAAAGTGACAGCTTCGTCTTCCGAAGAAAATCTTTCCTTTCAGCTTGAACGGTTGCTTGTTTTTACTTTCTCATATACGTAGAACAGAGAAAGTACTGTTATAGCCAAAACATTTGAACTCGATATTTTAGTGAACCTCCACGTTTTAGACCTCCCTAAATTTGAAAAAAGTTTATCCGTCTGTCTGTCTGTCATACCAAACTTGTTGATTTCTATCCAATTTTCAACAAAATCCTTAAAGAGGAAGTGCGGCTGTTCGAATATAACTTAACACGGAAACTATATAACGAAGAGAACTAGATAGAAAAAATGATACCCAGAATTAACATCTGAAGCGTAGAGCCAAATCCAATAACAGGTTGACTGTCTATCGATCTGTACTTTCAGAAGTACGTAAACACGATAACTCAAAAACGTAATTATTGGGATGTTCGGAAAGTAATTTCGTTTGTGTGTGTGTGTGTGTGTGTGTGTGTGTGTGTGTGTGTGGAAATGAAAGACAGTTTTCGTATAATAAACAAATACTTTATTAAATTATATATTGGCCGTTCTGGTCCAACACCTTTTGCCATCTTTCTGGTAGTAGCATCATTCCACGCTCATAAAAGTTTTGGTCTTTGCTGCCAAAAAACGGATCGAGGTGGTTTTTGACCTCCTCATTTGAGGTGAAGGTTTTACCGTCTAAAAAATGGAGCGAACCAGTTCAGGCACTGGCGTACTGTCAACACATCTTCTCCATGCCCATCGGTCCATTTCTTTCTGGCTTGAACAGCATTTTCACCCTTTCTGTAGTAAAACAGTAAGATATGTCGAAAAAGGCTGCTTATCGCTCTCCATATTTAAAAGGGCACCAACCAAAAACGACTGCGTAGAATGAATTGGAATTTTTCACACACAAGCCTTGCTATACTAGCTCTCAAAGCAGATAAAAATGACACGGCTTAAATGTGAAGTTGGGTGCAAAAAAATACAATTAAATCCTCTGTCGGGAAAAAACGAAATTACTTTCCGAACAACCAAATGCATAAATATATCAAACCTGATCTAGGATCCTGTGACTGAATGTAATTTTGTGTCAAATATTTGCTTCAGTTGGGTTTGTAAAATGTTTCTAAAACCCAAATTCGATTTTCGAATACTGTAACAGCACACCAGGGATTAATCAAACAATTCGCCAAGGATGACGCGACAGATTCAGCAAAAAGGCTAAATTCACGTCAAAGGTTAATATTTTGCAACTATTGTATACCAATTCCCTGCAAGGAATTCTTTGGGATGTCATCATAAGAAAATATGCAAGAAGGCTTTGGGGAAACCACTTCAACTGGTTTTATCTTCATGTATATTGAAAAGAGCAAAGAAATTATTGTAAGCATTTCATGTTCTGTATAAATTTCAACTCCCTGGTCAGAAACGGATCGTCTGTTTCTTTAAATTACATGTATGCATATGAACATGAGAACTCAAAACTAGACGGAAAGGATCTTTGCCTGAGGAAGAATATTAATGCAGCATAGAAGTCGGAGGTACACAAAACTGCAGTTTATCAAATTTCGTACAGACTCCTTCAAGAAGAAAACCTACGCTCTGTGTATAAGATTTTCCTCAATACATTTTAAAATAAATGCAGAATCCTCTTTTATATAAGACTGAATGCATTTTCCCAATCATTTCAAATGAAAAAAATATTTAATAATGTAAAGATTTTATTCTACAGATAAGCCCGATCTGCGCTGACGAATAAAAATAAATATTTGTTTGCACGTTATCGATGCTATGATCAAAAGCATCACAATGAGAAAGAAGCAAGTTGGTATTAAAATGGGCATTTCATTATTTTCTTCGCGAACTTTTTGGGTCCGCCACAAACGGAGGCATAGACGATGCAGTGAAGGCATCGCAATTTCTGTACTCTACGTTCTCCTTGCTGATGAGACGATATATAATAGAAACACATGTAAACGATCTTTCGAAATTTTTAGATTTTCTATAAAAATGAATCAACTTCCACATTTACCTTAACTAACATTGTTATTGCAAAAGTCATTTATGTACCATCTTAAAATTTTAAAAATTAGCTTTTCAGTGTTGTCTATTTTAAACACAATTTTAACGATTTTTATGAATGCTTTAAAATTGAACTCAATTTATTACTCCATCCAATGTTTCACTTGCATGTTTTTACTAATATTAAAATGACTCTTTAGACATCATTTTCGGAATATTTTCGCTTTCGCCTTCATTCATGTTTATCGGTTGTCATTCTTTTCGAAAATGGTGAAACGTAAAAATAGTTGTGCACAGAATGCAATGACTAATGCCATCAAGCCGCATGAAGAAAGGTGCACACATATCATGGCTAAACCCTCATCATTGTTTAATAATATGCTGAATGCTAAAATAAAATTAAAATTTTGAACACGTTTTGTCGTTTATGTTCAAATAGAAAAATGTCAATTACGTATAATAAGTATTTTCTTCATTTATCCTCACGGCGTCACCCATTTTCAAATGCGATCATTTAAAGGCAGTTTGAAAATCCCTGTATAAATACTAAATATTTCAATGAAAATCAAAATCTATATATTTAAAAAGCATTTAAAACTGATGTTTTAAATCAAAAACAAAAAGAATTTTAATGTTTATCCATTTCTCAAAAAAAATTATACTATTACTTTCTGTTTTGTAAAAATATTAAAACTCAAGTCAACTTTTGTGCACGGAAAAGTGGGTGGCACGTTCCTCTTACTTACAGAAAAAGAAATCGAATCAAATCATTGTGTGAAAATCTCTAAAAGTGACAAGTTGAAAAAATAATACTTTTTGACTCTTAAGAAGTGACGGTTCAAGCTTTTCCTTTTCAATCACGCATCACAACCACAGTGACGCAGCAGCGTTTACTGCCGATTCCGTGCGTGGGCGATGAATTGGACAGGCTGAAATCTCCTTATTAAAAAGAAAAGAAATAATCGGTCCTCCTTTTTCTTATCGACTAGGGTGGATGCATTTACTGAAGGGTGTCATTGGAAATGCGTGATCCCAAGAACTCCTTTTTACATTTATTTTATACAAAGTAGAGAAAATAGTGAAATCGTCAAAAAATTCGAACTCCACATTTTAACGAATCTCCACGTTTTAGACCTCCGAGTTCGAAGAATGTGACAAATATAACTCAAGAACACTGAGTTATATTATCCTCCTATGGCGGATAAAATTCGGTTGAAGGTATTTAGGCCAAATGTGTCGATTTCCATCCGATTTTGAATAAATCACATTCAGAAGAAGTCTATCTGCCCAGCTGTACAAATATAAATTAACCCAATAACTAGGAACGAGGAGAGCAAGATGGATGAAACAGATTTAATATCTGTCATATGTTGAATCAAATCCAAAACGGGAACTTCGACCATTTGTACTCTCAGAATCATGTTCTCAAAAATGTAACGACTTAAATATATTAACACGTTGACATTCGCTTTGAATTTCTCACTCGATCCTGCCGGTCACCCCAAAGGCAATCAACGCATTGAATAAGGAGTGTCATTTTGTGACGACAAGTGTCAAATTTTAGTTTCAAACTGTTGGGAAAATAAGCATCTAAAACACAAATTGATTTTCTGATACTATTAACCCAATGCCAAAGATGAATCGCCAAGAAATTCGCGAGGATTACACAATAGATTCATTAACAATGCTAAATCCACGCCAAAGAAATTTCATAAGTATTTTACACCAACGCCGTAGAAGACATTTTCTTCCTTACCCTAATTTTTTTGAGAAGTGTGGGGGACGCGTCATTTATTGGAGAGTATAGGAGAATGTTTTGGAAAGACTGCTCGAGCCGTTACAGTTACGCGAACAAATATTTTCATAGATAGTCAAACTAGGAATATAATAAATTTTTAAAAATCCACTGTCATCAATGCTATTTTAATTTTTCACAACATATTTCAGAGTAATTAGGAATTCCAATATTAATTTACTAGTTAATAGCGAATATTTCTCTCCAAGTGTACGAATACCATATATTTTATACCAATATACAATAGTACCATATAATTTATTAAATTTCCGACAAAAATTAGGCACAAATATGAAACACTTCTTGTTGTCTTGTCTTCGAAATATATAAAAAAGAAAATATTGCCAAAAAATATCGATCCCCAGATTTTGAAGAATTTTCACATTTCAGACCTTTTTAAGATAAATATTTTTGGAAATGTCTATCTGAACACAATAATTCCAAGAACACTTAGACAGAAGGAAATTCAATCGATTGCCTTAACGCGAAATCTCTAGATTTCAAACAAATTTGTCTATCTGTCTAAAAGTAATCCATTCTCAGAAATATTATTCAAGCGCACATAAATATAATCACTACAAAACGTAGAAAGCTAGATATATAAAATTCGATACATAGTTTAATCTCTTAAATAGATTAGTATCAAATTTTGAATCAAATCCAGCGAGGGGTTGACCTTTTGTCAGTCAGGACACACACATGCATGCATGCATGTAAACAAGATCACTCAAAAATGCAACGTATGATCTGGTTATTAGTAAAATTGTTGTACTAAGTCAAATTTTGGTTTTCGTCAGACAATAAAAAAAAACTCCAAAATGCATATTCTTTTGTATTGTACTAAGAAGCACAAAACGCTCATATGTGGGATTCTGAAAATAAAATCCTGTGTACTCGTAAAATCATTACCTAGTCCAAAGTACGGAATTTTTATGCTGGAAGGAGAGAGAATTAAGAAATATGCTGGAACATTTCGGGTAGAGCATTCCTCTAATTCTTATTTGCGATTATTTTTTAAATAACTATCTGGAATTATTAACAGCGGATTATCCACCAGTAGACAATCCAGGGTTTATTATATTTCATAAATCATTCATTCAGTAGAAAGTAAAAAAGGGATTGTTATTTTATATCGTAACTATTTTTGTTAGTACAAAAATGAAATTTATCAAAAGAAGTTTTAAAATGACGTCACTTTTAATAATCACTTTCCAGAAAAACTTTCCGATAGTTTTTGTAGCATCTTTAACCGTGACTGTGCCACTAATGATAAGATTGTACTTCAAAGAGGAAGTTGCTAAAGAGAGACGATTCGAATTTCAAATGCAGAAGCTTAAGAAACTCCAATTAAAAATTATAAAAATCGTCCCGTTTTTTTAGCTAATAAATAATTTCATTTTAAAATTATGATACATTTTATAGAAGAAATATTAGTTTTATACTTTATATCAGAATACATTTGTTTAACTTTTTAATAAGATGAAACTTTCAATTTAGGATATTTGTTTTTTGTTTTTTCGACTGATATAAGAGCAAAGTAAAATGGATTTTCTTATGTATGCGCAAGCTGATGAATACTTAAAGATTTAAATTACCGAAATTATCTTATTCGAGGCGAAAATTGCACTCAAATTTGTATGCGAAAGGGAGGTGGTGGCTCATTTATAAAATATACACTTTTATAGAACTGAATATTTAAAAAAATATTCGTATAGTTGGCTAGTTTTTATTTCGTTACGTCAAAGATGTCATGGCATTAACTGAAGAAAAAAATTTAATATTTAGTTATGTTAAGTGTCGGATCCAAAGTAAAACTGGGACGCTTTTGAGACAAACCTCGTATCCTAACTTAGAGCAAATTGATGCACGCATGGTTTATGTTTAGTTAAGTAAACGTCCGTTGTAATCCTAAGGCTATTTTGGAACAGACCTCGTACTTTTGAAGCACGGTCAGATGACGAGGACGACACCTGAGCTGGCACCCCCCTCTCCATACCACACCACACCAACGGGAAGACGTTTAACCCTGACGGATTTAACGAGCAATAGACCCCCTTACACGACGGTTCTTCGGTGAAATTGGTCTCGAACCCGAAACCCTACGGCTCATAAGCCGAGACCTCACCACCAGGTCACCGCGGGCCCAATGCACGCATGGTGTTCGGGCAAACCGATTAAGGGATTAAATTGCACGCAGTTATAAGTGTTCAGTGTGAACCCCTACAGAAAATCGAAGATTATTGAAACGATACGATAACTCATCCCACAATTTTTTCTCCGTGGCAGGTGTGAAGGTTTGAAAGGATGCAGATATATCTGTATGGCTATATGCGATTTTTTTAGGGACTACATCAAATTAATATCAGCAGGTATTTGTTCTCCCGTCACCAACAGACACTGACAAGACTTGCGTTTCTGCAGGTTTTCGAAACCTCACATCAGAGATGCTGAAAAAGTACGAGTTATTCTATCGCCTTGATATGGACATGCCTATTAATGAACACTTATAACTGTATTCAATTTAAATTTTCAACTATTGTTTGCAATTTTCGAAGAACAAGAAAATTATACATCGTTTTCTTTTAATAGCCCTACAAAGTTCGGATATTCATTTAAAAAGATCCTATATAATAATTTAGTTTATTAGTAAATAAATTTAAACAAATATATAGGTTGGTAAAAAAATTGTTTAGATAGAGATTATCTAAAGCAGATAAGATTTCACCATTGATGCGATTCTTTCTTATAATTAGAAGCCTAATTATGTCTTATTCTGTAAATTTAATCTTGCATAACACCTGTAACATAGAATAATGTAATTTTTGGGGGGGGGGATTTTATTCTGAGACTTATTTCAGTGCATTTACTTTAAACGTAAGCTCTGGCTTAAGACTCAACAATAAATTAATTGCAATTTGCTAATTCATAAAATTTATTAATTAATTTCATTAACTAATTACTTGAAACTAAAGTTTCAACATCATGGTTGGTTCAATTCACTGCATCGAACATTAATTAGGATAATTGGTTTAAAGTGTAATCATATATTGCTTTTACGGTCATGACTAGATATTAACTAATTAGCAAATGCACATATAATGACGAGAAGTGCTAAATTTAAAAAATAATTAACAGCCCTAAAAATAAATGTTTAGAAGTTCTCAATTGTAATACAAATGCTACGAAATACTTTTCTTTTTACGAATTAGAAGCAAAATATTTGCAAAATAAAAAAAAATGATATCATGAATTCATAAGCGAACTATAATCAATGCATTTAATTTAGACATATAAAAGCTGAAAACTTCCAAGTTTCAGAAAAATAATGGATTAAAATTCTGTGGTTGCCAAAAAATTGGTTGGTTAATATGGTCAAAAATGGTTGCATAAAAGAATATTTTCCCTAAATTATTTATACTATGAGATTCTGATGGGGATTCCTTTACAAAAGTCGATTTAGGTAAGGGAATTATAGGGATCTATTAAAAGAATGTGTTATATCGACACATTTTTATCCCTTCACTCGGAATGTGGGAACTTATCGATGTCAGCAATTTTACAGAGCTTCTGTTGTTAAATAAAAAAAGCTGGAATGGGATCAGGAAATAACCGAATATTTTAGAATGAAATTAATATGAATTAAGATAATAACTTTGGAAATTAATTAATTTTAAATTAGATTTTAAATTATTATATGCAAGCATAATTTTGAAGCAGAAGGCAGTTTCGAAGACAGAAGATACTTTGAATTTTTTTAAAGTTCGTTTTATTGCATACCGGGAGGCACGAATTATGAAATGATGAACAAGCAGAAGCGACGAGCACAACACAAAACGACACAACACGAAATGAAGAAAAGCTGATGAAAATTTTATCCCTGTGAATATTTACTGCGAGATTTTAATAGGGATTTCTATAACGTGCCAATCACAAGTAAGGGAATCATAAGGATCTTTTAAAAGAATGTACATAATTGGACAGTATTTTATCCCTTCACTCGGAGTTTGGGAACCGCTAATTAAAGCATTTTTACAAGGCTTCAGTTGAATTAAGTAGAAAAAGTGGAATGGGATCACGAAACAAGCGAATATTTTAGAAGGATGTTACTAAGGACTGAATTAAGATAAAAACTTTGGAAATTAATTAAGTTTAAATTAGATTTTGAAATATCATTACGCATGCATATATCCTTATTAAAAATTTGTTCTATTGTCTCAAAAATCCTTCAATATAATCTAACTTTGCATAGAACTGCTATTCAAACAACCCTTTATTTATATACTTTACAGAAGTAATTTTTTTTCCTGCCAAAATGCTAGCTTTTTAGAATAATCCGTTTCGAAATAATCCATTTTGATTGTTAGAAATAAATTTATTATTGCTTACTCAGATCGAGCTCATTGTTTTATTTTCTGTATCGATAAATATCATCATTATAAAATGAATTTTAAATATTTTGTTCCCTCACCCCATTTACGAATTTCATTTATTTTTAAGATAATATTATATCGCACTGCATTCACCGTCCAAAAATATCTTGACTTTAAAAAAACTCCAGTTTCATATATTTTCTATCCAATTAACAAAAGCTCTGTGCTAGAAATAATCTAATAACTCATTCTACTTTTAGTTTCATCCGAAGCATTCATCAGCAAAGAATGCGATTATTCGTTTCATCAAAATGAATAAACGAATTTTTTTCCACCAAGAGAAAATCCGAATAGAGCCCGACTGTGTCCAGAAATGCACGAATCAATAGAGGCTAATGAAAGCATTCATTGATGCTAACGACAAAAGGGTGCATAGCACAATATTTTGCGTAACAGTGTAAAGTAGTCAAAGCATTAATCCGCAAAACTGATTCTGAAAACAACGTCAGAGGGCTCCGTTTTTGCATTTTCGTTCACGAATTATAGAGAATAGTATTGCAATCGAAGAAAACAATTGAAGATTTGGAAGAACTATTTCGAATAAATGAAGGTTTTGACGACTACGTGTTTTAGACCCCCTTCGAATTCGAAAGACAGTTTTGGAAAACTTTTCTGCTTATCTTTCTGAGACAAAGCTAACTCAAAAACTATGCGATGAAAGGGTTCAATTTGTTATATGATCTTCGCACAATATTTGTAGATTTCTATCAAATATTGAGTAGAATCCATTCAGAG
Source organism: Argiope aurantia (assembly GCA_026543865.1). NCBI lineage: Eukaryota > Metazoa > Arthropoda > Arachnida > Araneae > Araneidae > Argiope > Argiope aurantia. Next base: position 402,559 of record JAPMOR010062154.1, on the reverse strand, counting down.
GAAGTATGTCTGTCTGGCTGTTCAAATACAATTTCCCAAGATAACTACAAAACGAAATGAACTAGATGGATAAAATTTGGCACAAAGATGTGATATTTATATTGTAGGTACGTATCCAATTTTGAGTAAATCCAACAAAGGGTTGCAACTATTAATTTAGAATGGAACAGACTGGATCGTGTTCTTCAATTCAAAATAGAGCAATGTCGCAATACACACACACATCCATATATATCAATGGTTTTTGAATTTCTGCTTCCCCCAAAAAATGCGGCATTTAGTGTCAGAATGTAAACTTTTTCACATTTTAACAGTAATAAGAATGTCATCAATTTCATTACTAATCAAAACAGCGACGATTTCTTTAAAAAATTGAAGGGGGGGGGAACTATAGGGAATCAAATTTCTCTTCGTAAAAAGACAAATCGCTTTGCTCTTCAATATCATCATTTGTCATTTTTTTAAACTTATTTACAGGTCACCACAACCTGTGCACTGCAACAAATTTTCATCCACTTTTCAGTTGCAGCTGCCTGTCGTGGCGTATGAACAGATTAAAATAATAAGAAGCGCGATGGCAAAACTAAGCGGCCCGTCTCTTGATGCAGAGAAATTTGGTACCGAATTTCTACCTTGCATCTTTTCCCTTCACTATTTTGGGATAAAAACCCACCGCTGCGTTGGCTGTTAATGTAACAGATGAAGCTTAAACTCAAGTTTTCTACCGATTTAAGATTTCTCAAAATAGCGAAGATCTTAAACAAGATATACGCTTAGCGAATGTGGCAAAAAAAATATTGCTTTAATCATTAATTGCGTAAGATCGGCATCATTTGGATCGAAGCTCTACAAGTTCAATGCAAGAATTATCACTAGACGGATCAACGAAATAGAAATGAAGCTAAAGAAGTATACAGATGGATCTTGGCATGCGACGTTTAAAATTCTTTTAGTTGATTTCATTTTCTGAAGAACGGGAAATCACCGTTACTGCGCTGCTGCCATGGATTGAGATGTTTCTTTTTGAGACTTAACCCCTTCGCATACAGTGACGACTCGGCCTAATGCATCGAATTACTGAATTTTGAATTTAAAATCTTCAATTAGGTTTAAATATTAAGCAATTTAAAATGAAAAATTATTTACAAACGCTTCAACATCTCAAATACCCTTATGTTATTGATGTCCCAAATAGAATATGACATCTAATTAGGCTGTTAAATAATTTCGTAGTTCAAGAGGTTAAATAGTAAAAAAATCAATCAACGTTAGGATGATCTGAAAATTGGTTTTCTGATTTCGGCTACTTAATATAGCTTATGATTTAACCACTACCAGAATTGTTCAATATTTGTCAGAAACAGAAACCTAAGAGCCTCCAATTAAAAAATCTATGCAGGAAATTGCATTGAATAACTGATTTCTATATTCAGTGCTAATGAGTGGGAACAGCGAGATCCAAACTTAATCATTAACGACTATTAATAAAAATACAGTTGAACCATTTTCTTTTTGCATTAACAGTAACAGGAAACTGCATGGAAAAAATTTTACAAGTTAAAAAACTAAGTTCAACTTATTCTACTTAAAAATCCCGTTTTCATGACTACCGGAGGACTAGTCGGCGGAAATCCTCAACACTAACACCAGTGAAAGCCGAATCAGCCATTGTGTGAAAATTGTGCATCGAAGCAGTAGAAATTAGCACTACAGTAAGAAAACAAACTACAACGGATTCAACATATAGACTGTCGCATGATATGATTGCGATTCTCTCTTATCTAAATAAATGACTCCTTCTCTATTACGGGGTCCAACGTTGAGCCTGCTTCCACATTCTAAAGTATGCATCGTTTTCATATTCTTGTTACACTGTTATTAAACCAGCGAGTGGTCCCCACAAAATTTTCTCGCACACTCCCTGATAAAAGAGAATCTGCGTTTTAGACGTGATGTGTATTTAGGCTGTTCCTTTTCTCAAAAGACTGAAACAACAATTTGACAGAACGACAACTGCAGTCACAAAATAAAATATCAAGTTTCCTATATTTAAGTCATTTCGTTTTTGAATTATCGCTTCTGAAAGTATGGACTGACAGACGGCCAACGCGTCTTTGGATTTGGCTCAACATTTAATAGGTGCCTTCAATATAGATGTTAAATCTTTTTACCGAATTATTTCCCTCTAGCTCCCTCCATTTTGTAGTTATTGGGTTAACTCGTATCCAAACAGACTTCCTCTAAACGGATTTTGTTCAAACTTTGACAGTAATCTACAAATTTGGTGTAAAGATCATATACCAAATTTCACCCAGCTAGATCAAAGCATTTTTTTTAAATTATCTTTTTTACTGAAAGACGGACATAATACCAAAAGTGTTTCTTCCGAACTCATGGATGTCTAAAACGTGGTGATTCTTCAAAATGAGGAGTTCGAATTTTTTGACGATTACAACATTTTCCCTATTTTGCATCCAAAAATAAATTAAAGAGTTGGATAATAGCAAAAAGCATTCCCTTTATTTTGAGTAATTACAACAAACCTGTAAGCATTAAAGGAATCCGCATGTGTAACAATGCATCTCATTACTTTTGGGACTGCTAAAGACTAAGACAGCAAATAAGCAATCATCTCCATCGATTATTGGAGACGGACGCAATTGGAGGTAGACCTTTGAAGAGATCTTCTCTCCCGACTCTGCCACCAACACAACGCAGTTCCTTCCAATACGCTTCTATCACAAATGACGATCTATACAGCTTTCGCAAACTAATAAAATGCATGACGAAAATTGAAATAAACCAAAAATTGCGTCATAGACAAAATTCTCCGATTAAAAATTGTATTTTCTTCCAATTGCAGGCAAAATTATTCGAAACAATGTTTAGATGAAACGATCATTCAAGATCAAAGAAACTACGATAAGTAATTGAGTATGAGAATAAATAATAAAATTTCAAAAATTACATATCAATATGGATGCTCCTTTACCAAAATATAAATATAGGCAAGAGTTTAATTCTAATTTATCGGAAAATGCATACTTCGCTATTATAAGCCAGCTAGTGGCTTACAATGAAATTTAAGTTTTAAAATTAAACGGAAATGCAAAAGACTTTTCAATGAACACTCCGGCAAAATTAAATTGGCATATGTTTTATATAAATCGTTAAAGCTTGAAATATAATTTTACTAATATGAGGTGCACAGGAAATTGCGTCATTTCAAGGCCAAATAATCAAGATATTTCTAATAGAATAGAAAAAAGAAATTTTTCAACATAAAATTTCAAACCGCACATTGATATCTTGGGGAAATAATATCCTTCGAAAGTCGCAGCATAATTTTTATATCTTAATATGAAAATCAAAGCATTTGAAATTTAAAATTGCTTGAATACATTTCTAGAAGAATACTGTAATATGTTCAAATTGAGAATTTCAAACAAAAGACCGATTCCAAGAGAACAACCCATTTGATTTGCATTTAAAAAAAGAGAATTTAAAACTAAACATTCTTTGCATCTTTTTGCATTTAAATACAAGTTAAATCATCGCATCGTTTCTTTACAGAACTGCTATCAAATATAGAAACATAACTGCATTCATACTGGTTTACCCGCACATTTTCTCAATAGAATTATACAATTTTTAATAGACGAAAAGTGTTACTAAATGATTCATTTGTAAATCTTCATTTTCCGTGGTAAATAAAACTGAAATACCTCTTTGAAATTTATGATTATATTTGCAAATGAATATAGAAAATTTTTCGAAAATAGAATTCTATACAGATCTGGTACTTCATGCAATCCTGCTTCCCTTTATAATTTAAATTGTTTAATCCTTTTTACAACGATTTTATTTAAATGCCTAATTGGAGGCAACAGCTGATTTTCGACATTTCTTTTTGTCATTTCGTCTATATAAAATCAGAACATGTCTTTTATTAATATAAAAATAGCATTCCATGATAAGTTTTATATAGATAATGAATTCGTTATCGCAATCGAAGGATCAAAATTTCACAAAATATCTTGCTGCCGAGATTACACATAGTTTTTTCAATAATTTCTAGGATAAAATCAAAAAAATCATTTAAACTAAAATGATGAACAAAGGATCATATTTAAAAAGTTAAATACCATTTTTAAACAGTATTAAATTAATATTCAAAACATAAAAAATGGAGTTTATTCATAATATTCCAACAGGAATTTACATAACTTCCCGAAAATAAATTTAAACCACATAGCGAATTCAATGACAATCAAATAAAAATTTAAATAAATAATAATTCATACCTGCAAATTATGCCTAAATTTTAAACAAACGCAGAATTCTACAAAATTAAACTGCACGTCAGTTAAAACCGAACACAAGAGTTACAAAAAATAACCTAAAAAATTCACCCAAATGATACGCATTCAGGTGAATATTTTCTAAACGAGCAAAAACAAAATTTGGAATAAGGAAGGACTTACCACAATTTTCAGTAGAACACCGGGAAAGAAGCACCACTTGCAAGTAATATTCCCGGTACTTTCCTCTGCGACTTCACCGAACGACTACAAGCATCATTTTGAAAACTACCAGCTAAGACGTGGCTTCAGCGCGCATGCGTCACCAGTTGACAGGTCCTTTTGAAAGTAAAAATGAAAAAAGGACTCGGATTGGGTGTTATGGAAAACATTAAAAGAGTATAATGGAGCTGAGGGTTATTTAATTGCATTTTAAGACTTTCATTGAAAAAAAAAAAGATACTAAAAGCTGCCGCAAATTTTGGTCAAATCATTTATCAATTTTCTACATTTTTTTGTTACTTTTTTTATTTACGAAATGTAGAGACGGTATTGTAATTATGAAAATATTCGGTCTCGAGATTTTGACGCATCTCTGCATTTAAAATTGTCTGAGTTTGAAAAACACATCTTACGGAAAATGCCTCTCTGTACGTCTGTCTGTAACAAAGATAACTCAAAATTGTTTCGAGCTAGATGGCTGAAATTTAGCTTATGGTTTTTACACTAAATTTGTAGATTTCTGTCAAATTTTGAGCAAAATTTATTAAAAGGAAGTCTATCTGTCCGGTTGTTCGAATATAACACGATAGCTACAATTCAGTACACAGATTTAACATTCTCCAGGTTTTAAATATTCTCCATTGAATTTCTGATAAAAAGGATACATGCAAAAATAATACGAAAATAAATTTCCTGTTTTTTGTTCGTTTGTTTGTTTTAGGGAAAACATCGATACCGATCATTGGAGATTTTATTGTCTTCTTATTAGAAACTTTGGATAATAGAAAATAAAATCCATCATTTTATCCGACATGAAAAGGTGTTAACACATCGCACTAATAGCCCATAAAATTTTGGATTAGAGTAAGTGGGTCCGAAATTCGATGCCAACGAAAATTCGAAGTGTATGTGAGTCTAGTACACATTAAATCTGCTTTCATGGATCTAAAGCTATTTCGTTGGGGAAGTTTGAATATAA